>PYAF01003243.1:5796517-5808807 GCA_007407185.1 Glycine tomentella | reverse complement strand
CCGACGTGTTAGTATATGACATTTTGTTTATGGCCAGTCACAACCATATTTAGGTATCTTATACTTAAATTTAAAAATGTCCAAGATTCCATATATGAATTGCCCTTTTAAATCCAATTACGTATAGTCAAAATCTGATCCGTGTTGGAAATTGGAAAGCATGCGTATACTCGTATCATGTTGTAAAGTTGTAATGTTTTTTTTTTTATTTATTTATTGGAGACGGCAACTTTGGAAGAGACAACATGAAAAGCATCAAGAGAATTTTACTTTTCACACTCACTTTATTTTCTCATCTCTTCTCTCTTTCTGGTTCAATTTCTTTTATCATGCCATTCATCACATTTATAGACTTAATTAATTTCTATTTCTTTTATTTTCTCTATTCTCTTTTTATTCCTCGATCTGTTCTTTCCACTAATCTCACATGAGGTATAAAACAAACAAGATTGAAGAGCAAATTAAGCAAAACAACTTTAGTTGAAGATCCAATGACCATATATATATATATATATATATATATAAACTGTTTATATGCCACTCAGTGGCCCAACTCTAATAGTTGGGGCCTTGTTGCTTAATAACTCGATGTAAGAAAACAAACACCGATTCATAAACTAAGAGACGGGCCGGCATATTAGATTTACCGTGCATGCGTTACTATTCCTTTACGCACGTAGCTAGTTTAACTAGGATTGAATTAAAATTTTATACTCAGTGCAATAAAATTATCTTTCTATATAAAAATATATGTTTGTTCAGCATCTCTACTGTAAAGTTATGGGATATGCAATGAGAGTGTTTGAACACAGATCACGCAATACAGTGTACCACGAGCCGCCCCAGTGCTTTTCTATGGGTAGTCACCATCTATCATTGATTATCGATCTCACTTCTGTCTTTAGCTATGCATAAAATTATTTACTAATTATTTTTTGCATTATTAATTCTTCATTAATTCCTTATATTAGACTCAAAGAGCTATAAGATGTATATTTGATTAATATATAGAGCAATTTGAGAAGTAAGCAACTATTTAGTTAAATGACTTAATTAAACACTATCACACACACAAAAAAAAAAAACTTAATTAAACACCTTTTCAAAAAAAAAATGTCCATAAATACTTACAGCAGAAAAAAAATACAAAATATGAGTTGAGCTTCACAAATAAGCTAAAAACTAAAATACATAAGTTGATTAACTTATAAAAAAGTTTAATGTATTTTTTATACTTATTATTTTATAAGTATAAAAACTTATGTGAAGTAAGCTAAGAAAAACTTACTTTAATAAGTTATACTAAATGTATTTGGAATATTCCACAATCCAGTTAGACTTAATAACTTATCATCATGAGTTATTGAGGGTACAGACAAAAGGTTCTAAAAATTCTAAGCTAAGCCAAGCCTCCCTATGTATGCAATATTCTATTAATTATTTCTTTACTTTGATTCATACTTGAGTGTCAGAATATGTCTCCCTGGCTCGCTAGGAAATTTGTGCAAAAGACTAATTAAAGGTCTTGTTCATCCACCATTGAAGGTTGAACTCGTTCTCTTGAAAATCACAGAGAATGTGATTGCTCTTTTTCTTTCGGATTGATTGAACACTAAAAAACTTATCAAGATTAATTTAAAAGAAAAACATATCATGGTTATAATTATATATATATATATATATAAATTTGAATGAGCTTCCTATTTTATTTAAGCTAAAATTTCATTAGATAGCTAAACTTAATATGAGCATGCAGAAGATATGCCCAATTAAGCCATATCACATTAAGTTAAATATCAATGGTTTTATTTGTGATTTGAATAGAATTTCGTATCCATGTGTCCTCTACTACTTTATTAATTTCTTGTAGTGGTGTTTGGTACGTAGTACAAGTACCACTTTACTTTGAAGATGTTCGGCTTGTAGTGTGGGAAATCACGGTCGCCTACTCTTTCGTACTTTTTTAAGGCATTGCCCTTGTATTGATGTCAAACAAGTAAGAAATTTTTACTAGTTATATATATAATTATAATTTAAACAACAATATCATTTTTGCACAGCTAAACAACAACATCATCATATTGTTTGATTATAATCAAATGTATATCAAATCTTAAATGTTGGATATATTACAGTCTCACATTATACAAGACTTCTCTCATTATGCTCAAACATAACAAATTCAAACCAGCCAAAGCAAAACACACAATAGTATTTCTAATCCTACATCTAAAAGGTTTAAATAATAATTTCATCAACCTTACAAACTCTAGGGAAGTTATGAATAAATTGTAATATTCAACAAACATTTAAAAAAAAAAAAAAAGACATACAAACAAACAAAAAGAAGCAGAAATTGGTTTCGAACTTTCTATGCACACCAAAATATATGAATATGTTGGACACACCCTTCTCTACAAAAAGATAAAACAATCCAAGGAGATAAGAGGGTTGTCAATATCCTCCATCAGACTTAAGTCCATGTCATGGTCAGACACCACATCCTTAACCACGGTTTCATCAACTTTAGGACTAAACCCCAATCCCAAAGTGCAAGAAGTCTCATGAGAGTTTCTCAAACCAGAATGAAGTACTCTTCGTGAACAATTGTTATTGGGACCCGCCTTAACACTCTCTTTCCTCGTAGAAGACAAAACAGAATGATGAGAATTCGAATGAACTCCACTTATAACACTACTAACCTTGGAACTATTCATCGTTGTAGCCAAATTAGCACGCTCACATTTGTCTCCATTGAATCTTCTGCTGGGAGAGGGTGACCTTAGTAGCGACCTACTCTGCACGTTGGAAGCATGATTAATAGTAATAGACCTCTCCGTGTCCTTTCGGAAACTCTTCTGTCGTGTTAGGTTCGTTGGAGAATTTGATCGAACCCTCTTCTGTGGCATGGAAAACGATTGTGGTGCCGGAGAGTGCTTATTCAGTGGTGACAAGTTGGGTTTTGGTGGTGAAGGGTTTATGTTTACAAGCTTTCTATTAGGTTTAGTTGGTGGCAAGGAGAGAGAGGTTGCATCCCTGAGAGAGTTGATGCGAGTGATGATGTGAGGGTTGTCTTTGTAGCACGACCAGAGGAACTCGTTAGTGAAGGACCTGTCCTTGGAGCTCAAGGAAGAGGAAGCAGTGGATAAAGAAGAGGCTGAAGAGATGGTGTTGGAAGTGGTGCATGTGAAGGAGGAGATTGAGGAAGTGGAAGAGGTTGGAGAAGGTGGGGAGGGTGAGATTTTTGTTGAGGAGTAAAGGGTTGGTGGAAGTGGTGGTGGAGTTTGTGATGAGATTGGAAGCTTGTGTTGGACGTGGTTGAAGTTGAAGTGGTGTTGATTATGTTGTTCTTCTTCTGGGGAGGGTTTGTATTCGGGCCTGCATTTGCTAACGCAGCAACCCATTATTAGGAACGAGGATATTGGTGTGGAATGGATGTGAAGAGGAAGAAGAAGGGGAGAGAGTGGTTTAAGTTTGATATAGTTAGCTAGCATTTGAAAAAAGGAAGGGACATTCGGGGAATGTCTTTTGCTTTTAGTCTTGCTCTTTCACTTTTCAGACTGTTTTATTTGAATTTGTGTACCGGGGACGGGTTCCGTTGGGTAACGGTTATAAAATACCAACATGGTAGTGGTGGATAAAGTTCATACTTCATAGTGTATATATAATCACTCCTTGCTTTTGACCTTTGGGATTAGGAACTAGTAATGGTAGGGTCTAAGTCTTTGTGTGCACTGTGCAATGCCACAATGTTTTGGGCCAACTCCCCTACTACTTCGATCAGTTTGACAATAAGGGGTGCATTTCAGAAGCAAGGATGATGCAAAAGAAAAGAATCAAAGAAAAAAAAAATAGGATTTACTATTTCCACCCCGTTATTACCAATACACTTTTCTTTATATAAATTCCCAACAATACCCTAAAAAATACACCCCCTCTCATTTACTTCACCACCAGAGTTATACGGTCCCCTTAATAATAATAGTAATAATAAGATATTAAGGTAAATGTTCTTAAATAAAAAAGCCCCACATGTCAATCTAAAAAATAGTTCCATACACAATCTTATCCCACATGGCAACACTACAAAGTTCCTTTTTTTTTTCTTATGTATAATTTTTCAATTCATTTTTACACAAATGGATTCATGAACAATTCTTTGCAGACAAGTCAATTACGGACAATCATAACTCACAAATATCGAAATTCATTTTTATTTTATCTTTTGATTAATGAATCAACATTTCAAATAGACGATTAATTTAAAATGGACCATTAGAAAATGTCTCTCTCAAACATAACATGTTACAATATCATCAAATTTAATACAATTGAATGTGATATATGATATTGCGCTTACATGTAATCATTTAAATATGTATTCTTAAATTTATGTTTTTTTTTCCTTCATTCGCTTAATTTTGTTTTTAATATTTTTATAGGATGTCAAATCAACAAACACCATAAAAACAATTAATGGAACAATATGTGAGTTATTTTAATTAATTAAAAATAATTTTATGAAATTTTTTATTTTTCTTTGTTATATAGTTTATTTGTCTATAGAAAAGTTTTCAAAAACTGGCATTGTGAAATTTAAATTTGTAGCTAGGGAACAATATGTGAGTTATTTTAATTAGATAAAATTAATTTTCTTATTGTTTTCATTTTATATTTTTATATAGTTTTAATTTATTTGTCTATAGAAAAAAAATACTTCAAAAAAGTGGCATTGTGAATTTAAAATTAAATGAACAGTATGTAGTATATTATAAAATATGCACGTTTAATAATCTTTTATTATTTTTAGTAATGAAAAATTATTTATTGCAGAAATTTGAATTAACTTTAATTTTTTAAGTAACATAACAAATTATCAGCATATTTTATACATACAAAAAAATCATTCCCTTCCCTCTTCAATAAACCCGTGCATGACATGGACCCACTATCTAGTATTTTACAAAGAACAAAGGGTCTAAAATAATACTACTCAATATTTTATTTAAGAAGATTCATTTTTTAAAAAAAATGAGTCATAATCACGTTTTAAAAATGATAAATAAAAAATGTAATGAATTATTTAAAATCATTATGCGGATGCCGATCGAGGTTGCAGCATGAACATGAATGCGCTATGAACTATGACAGCACAAAAGACTTTTTCTGTTTCTCATAAATTTTTTAATTAGTTTTTTACATGAATGGCTTCAGCATCGAAATATAATAGAATCAAATCAAAATTAGCTTCAAAATTTGATGATCTTTCTCGTCACATCATCTCTGAACCACAAGAAATGGAGTTAATGGAATCCAAAACATGTCAGGAATTCCACCACAAAGAGGACGAGATTCCCAGGAAAAAAGAAGGGAAGAAATGTAAAAGCATTGTTTTTAATATTTTATTTTATTATCTGTCATCAACGATCACAAGTTATGCTTCTTTTTTTACTCCCAAATGAAAACTATGTCCCTTTTTCTTTGGAATGTATATCTACAGGGTTTCCTCTTTTAAGATATATAGTTCCGTGAAAGCTTGTATGTTGTATCATCTCATCTTTTTTTCAGAGATTATTTTTTCCTACAAGATTTAAACTAGAGACTTTTTCTATGAAAATAGTCCTACATACCTGCGAACTAATAAGATATATAATTTTTTATTTTTTTTTGTAAAAAAGCTATACGAATCCTACTTCCTTAATTTAATAATTAAAAACAATAAAAATAGAAAACTTGATGAAAATCAACTCCACATTCCTTGTACGTACATAATATTTGTCTATTGAAATTAGTACCAAATATCATTTTTTAAAATAACTAAAGAAGTGTACATATATTAATGTTTTTTGGTACTATAAATAGCTGGACTCTAGTAATAAATTACGACAATCACTCTGTTATTCCTTATTCAAACATCAAGCATCAAGCAAGAATATTACAACAATTTCCCTCCCCACCTTCATATCTGTAAACCAGAACACTAGCAAGCTGTGCTTATTTCCATTTGCCAGTTGCAAAAAGATCCGTAGTACCCTTTGATTAGTTTCCATAATTGGCTGCAAACAAATGAAATAAAAATCAAAACATTAGCGCCACCCGGTCAATGGATTAGAAGCTAGGCACAACTAGTCATGAACATAACTCAATCGGGCAATAGTAAAGTAAAAACGTTTGAGCATGTTTGATTTTCAGATAAAACATATTTTTAAAGCAATTCTTTTTATCAAAGGATAAAATTATTAATTTTGTTTTTAAATTTATTTTTTATCCATTAAATTTATATTGATACACACCCATAATATTTTTATCTTTAATCTAAACATGCACGTAAAATCAAACATAAAAGCCAAAAGTTGTTACCTGCACCATAAACAGCCTTCTTGTTCTTGGTTTTGGTTTTGGAGCAGTTGTCACAGAAGCATTGGATAAAACAACTACACACCATTTTCTTAACACACTTTCTCTTTGCGGGGATCACAGTTGCATGATCCCTGGATTTGTTAAAGGACTCTATTCTAACGGGGACAATAATTTTCTCCTTATTTGGCTCAGGTTCCCCGTTTATGTCATAGTCGACCCCTTCGCAACACAACCCCAGCCCTCTCATCTCCCTCTCTCTTCCACAATTCTAGTGAAAACCCCTACACTATTGCCAACTCCCACGGTGTTAATTAAATAAGCAAAGACTTTAATTAAATAATACTTTCTTTTAAAAGGGAGGAACAATGTGAATGGAGTTAAGTCCTTAGAGAGAAGCTTCGGCAGCTTCCTAAGTGCGTAACAACAGCCCAAGTTATTTTGCCTTAACACAATTGGAGAGTGAGACTTTTGGATTTTTTATTGATAAATATTAATTATTAATTTTTAATGAAAATTTAAATTTAGGAAGAAAAAAAAAATCTCTTTTCCCTCTATTATATCAACCTTATTTCTCATTCTTTAATTACTCTCTTAATTAGATAATTTTTAATTAATATAAAAGTCTTTTTCGATCGTTTCAGATTGGCTTTCTTTTATCTTCATGTGTACGTAGTTTTCTTAAGCATCAATCTTTTAAATTGATCTTTTTTGTCTCATATTTTATATCATGTACAAGACGAAATACTAGTTTTAATAAATTTATTTATCTTTTGAGACATAAAATTATTGATTGCATGCTCGCAAGGAAAAACACTACACAGTGAAATCTTAATTATGACGAACTAACCATGACATGTAGCAGCTTACGTCGTCAATTGTTTAAAATCGATAAAAAGAAAATGTAATAGGAATATATACATATTTTTAAAACAAAATGCGGTACGTTGCCCGCAGTTTTGAAGGAATAAATAAACCACACGTAGATGCCATTTTTCATCCTCCATAACAGAGATTTTTTTATGCTTAATTAAACGCCCCAAGGACATATATTTATTTTTCTTTGTCTCTCCTTTAATTGGGGAACAAAAAGAATTACAAATTCATGTACGGGTATATATACATGTTTTTATAATATCATTAAATTATAAATTGTCATAAACAGTACATTTTTTACTTTTAATTTATAATAGTTATCTTAAAATATTTGATTAGTTGATACTTGATAGTGACAATGTCAGCATATTAAATTCTTAATTTATAAATTTACATTTTAAATTAAGGAATATTGTTGATAAAATAAATGTTGAGACATATGGTTGATTTATCATTTATCATGTAAAGAAAATATTATGTCTTATTCCACATTATATCTTTTTGGGATTTTATGTGTCATTCTTTAAGAAGATCAAATTAACTTATTTAATAACTTTTAAGATAATGTAATCAGATAATTTAATGCATGAGGGTTGATTAACGATGAGAAACTTTAGACATTAACTATTATATTGATATGCGATACAATCAGGAGTACGTATATTCAAATAGATTTCGTACGTGATTCGGTCAAGCTTTTAATTACCGCATCAATCCCTTACCTTAACTTTAGAGCATTAGAACTAAAACGAGGCACACGTACAGTTGCTCCTGTGAATTGTGATTCACGGGCTTAGAAAAGGAATACAAAAAAACATCCAGTCAAAAGGGAATAAAGCAAAGAACAATGAGTTTAATTTTATGGGGCGGAAGCAGAAGATTAATTTTATGCGATACTCTACCTTAATAAGTTTTTACTTTTATTTTAAAAACAATTTTTTTTAAAATAGAAAATAAAATGTCCTTAAATTTCCTTTATCTCTCTAACCTCTTTCTTTCTCTCCTCTTATCGGCAAAACCAAAACCTTTTCAAAGTCACATTTTCAAACCAAAACCTTTTCTGGACAAAGTTGAAGGACTTAAATAAAATAGAATAATAGATCACGCCAGTGAAACAACGTTTAATACTAATTAATTTAGTCTAATGAAGTTCAACTTTATTCGACGATTTATAAAAATTGTGTAGCTTACTTTACACAAACTCTAAGAACATTCCACAAAAAGGAAACTTATTTCTTTCTTCTTCCTTCGCTGACTTGTGTTGCAAACTTGGGATGCATTGCATTTGCATGTATTAACAGACTGGCCTGCAAGTTTTTTAAATCCATATATATATATATATATGAACGTAGCTTAGTTGGTAAGTTAAGACAAACATAATAAAAATGTGCAAATTAAAATTTGGAAATGCTATTGCGTTCCCTTCTTCCATCTCTGTCGTTCCTTTCCCCGTGTATTAGCTTTGTCCTTTAACAGTGAGTTTTTCAGCTAAAAAATAGTATGAAAATTTCCTTAAAATATCTTACATAATTGATATATTTTTTTTATCATAATATATAATATATAATTTATAATCTTTAATATCATTTTTATAAATTTTAAAACATTTAAATGGTATTTATTTGATTTTTAAAATTTTAATTAATAAAATTTGTTATAATTTTATTTTTAACAATAATTAAATGTGGTTTTAGCAATGTTTCTAAAATCAGATCAATGATTGAACTAGTAAAAACACTAGTTCAAGATTGAATGGTAAAACCGTAGTCGAACAAGTTTTTTATTTTTTAATATTATATAATATTTTTAAGTAACAAAATAATATATATAATTAAACATAGGATCTAAAAAATTATAAATTAGTATAAATGATTAAATTTTATGTTTAAAAAGATAAAAACTAATAATATTTGAGAAAATAATTGATACTTATGTGAAATATTTAAGAATGTATTTATATTTATCTTAAAAATATTTTAGATTAAATAATAAAAAAACAAAAAAAAAAAAGACTGATTCAACCTCGGTTATCGTTTCAGAGTTGTTTCAATATTTAGAGTCTCCAAAGTCCAAACCAATCATTTAACCAATTTCCGGTTCAATCTATTCAACCAACTATATCGATCTGATTTTAAAAACCTTGGTTTTTAGATTCAATTTTTTTTTTTTTTTTGAATTTCACTTTTAGTTCCTAAGAAAATGATCAATCTTAATATCTATACCTTTTCTTTCCGTAACATTTATTATCTTTATTGTCAAGTATTATTGTTAAGTGGTGGTATGACATCTCTCCTAACTTGCAATTCATCAACTCAACTAGTTTGATGTAATAATTATGTGTAAATTTTAGACTCTCATTTTTTCCCAAAATTCACTTTTAATTCCTCAACTTATTTTGGTCAGTCTTTATCCCTCATCTTTTTAAGAAATTAGCTTTTAGGTCCTAAATAGTTTTTTGAACTATCTTAATTAGTCTCATAAATATTATTTGCCATTATTTTTAGTTTCTCCTATCAAGCAATAATTGATAATGTGATACATACGTGACATATATCACATTTGTTAATCCATTTTTTAGTTAATTCGAGGGATTTTTTAGTAGTTCTAAGGTATTCTATTTTTTTGGTGATATAAAACTGTTAAAAAATGGATTTGAAAATTTGAACCAAAAAATGAATAACCACCCTCAATACACAGATTAACAAATGATTCGAAAATTCTTGTAATAACGAAACCTGTCATGGCTGCCTCCCTCTCTTGCTTACTCGTGTCTGTCCTCTTTGTACGGTGTTACTCACCTACGCATGTTCATGAAAGCAAGATTAAAATGGAAGAGTTTATCTTTTTCTTAGAAGTGGTTTGGAGATTGGGGCTTAAAGGAGTTCAAAAAAAATTTTTTTTTTTTGTTGCTTGGATTTAATGGTTTGTTGATTTTGCTTATTATTGCTGATTTTGCATAACATAGGTGGTTAACGATGATAGTTGATGGATAGGGAGGGATTAAAAGTAATAATTGAGGAACTAAAACCATTAAAAATATTATTAAAAGATTAAAAATGAATTTCATGAAAAGAAAAAAAATATTTTACCAAAAAAATATATTACAAGTGAGATGTTACTTTAGATAATGGCGTGATTCTAAACATCATGATCACGTCATCATTTAATGGTGAGATATGTGACAATAAGGACAAAAGATGTTAACCAAAAAAAGGACCAAAACAATTAATTTTTTTTGTATTAAAAATATTTGGTGAATTGATTCCAAGTTTTGAGGGCTCATCACGGTAAAAATATATCTTAAAATTTAATGAATACTTACAATTGATCAATTTTTATTCAAAAAATAAAATTAAATTAAAAAATTATGAATTAAAAATATATTTAACCTTGTATTTTAATTTTACTTTTTAAAGTTTTTATAACTATATATAAGATAATATGTTAAATACAAATCTTTTATACATATATATGTATATATATATATACATATATATATATATATATTGTTGAAATACAAGTTATAAAAACTTTAAATGCCAATGTTATAAAAAAAAATTATTTATTAACTCAAAATACTAAATGGAGGTGATATAGAATTCTTATGAATTTAACCTCTGGCAAAATTCAAGTCCAATCTTCATATGGTTTGCTTTTCTAATGATCTAATCTCAAAAAGCTCTAAGGTCTGAATCTAAACTGAGTTTGAACTTGAGAAAAATTCTCAAATCCCAAGCATGGAATTTTAGTTTGTTGCTATGCAATCAAGCTTGTGACCACAAATCAGACTTACAACAACGAAGACCAGAAACAGGGGCTTTATTAATTACAAGATAAAAAAAAAATTCAAATACATAAATTTTGTTGCATTAATCAAATTACACCTGCGTACTAATTAAACAGTGACGGTTTGATGTTTGTTGAAGAGTGAAGATGGTACTTCAACTCTTTAAGTATCTGAATCATTTGAAGTTCTCATGATGATGATGATGATGAAAGTGCTCTTCTTCAGGTGGGTTTCCTCTGTAACAAAACAGAGCAGTAATGAAACGGACAAGGGTTTTAGCCATCATTCGCTTCACCGATTTCCTCGGAGCAGGGATTACAGTGGCATTGACCTTGTGTCTCCACACGGGCCCAACCTTGTTCTTCTGTTGCTCTGTCTGTGCCCATAACACCATGTTCTGAGGCTTCGTTTTCACCAAACTGTGAGTGGTTATTTCCTTTTTAAGGTCGTCGATTGAGTAGCATTTAAGTGGACCAAAAACATTGTCAACATCGTCCTATTGCTACGAAGATACATGGGTCTCGTACATTTTCTTTTGGAGACAAATCACCAATGTGAATGTAATGATAGTCTCAAATTTTATAAGCTGTAAATCTATTTGTCACGTGCATGAACTTGGATGCGCGCGGAAGTTCAGATGATGGTCCCATTTCTATGACGACGACCTTGAATAACCGGAGCACACCTAATCAATGTAAATGAACCGGAGCACCCTTTAGCGTTCTGTGCCTTTTGACCTTCCAGTTCCATTAGGGACAAGCTGCAACATGTCAAGAGCTACTTTGTTTCATTATTTTCATGAAAAAAATATTTTTATTTTAAAATATTGGTTTAAAAAGATTTTAATGTATTTATTTAAGAAAAATTTATTTCAAATGATTGAGAAGTTTTGAAAATTGACGCAGATTTATTCCATGGAAGGGTGTATTAGATTATAATTTTAAAGAATTTTAAAATTTTTTTCATAAAATTTTTTATGATATTCAATTGAAATTTTTAAATGATATAAATAAGCTTTGTGCTAATTAAGACTTAAGATATTTTCAAAGAATACAACAAAATTCAGTATTATTCATTTTTTATAACTTAAAAAGTCTTTTAATATTAAAAATATACAAATTTTGATTCATTATTTTAAAGATGAATTTCAATCAATTTCATCTAAATTTCTAATATAAAATATTTACCAAACAATCTCATCCAAATCATTGAGATTTTGCTACTCTTTTCTTTCTTTTTATATTGATTATTAGAATTTATTTTCTTTCAT
>PYAF01003243.1:5738048-5753297 GCA_007407185.1 Glycine tomentella | reverse complement strand
GAAAGGTACGCATCATTGATCCTGGCCCTTCTCTTTCAATTCTTCACGGCACACACAGCACCCCCCATTGCTCCCGTGTCCGTGATCTTGTCTTCTGTCGTTGGCCTGATTACCATAGGCCAACCGGGAAGAGTCAGGTCCTACATAAAAACACCACCGGTGATACCATCGGACATCTCTGTTATTACATAACAGAACAAAAACTTTGAGGATTAAAAAAATAAGAAAATCAAGAATGTAAGAATTAAAGGGGAGAAAAAATTGTAATTTAACCTAATTTTTTGTAAGCAAAATAATTATAATTTTATATAATCATATTAATTAATAAAAATGGAACCCATCTGAACACACTATATGCCAAGGAGTTGGCATAAAATAGATACAAACAAATACAACAATATATTTACATTGTGTTTGGAACGTGTGAAAAAAAAAAAAAAAAAAAAGCTGAGAGTTTGACACAGTCAATTGAGGTGAAAGAGGAAACACACGCTTGTTTGGAATGGGTGAAATGCAACTGAAAGGAGATGAAATAACGTGGGACTCGTCTTGAAAACTTTCACCTCAAAGATGAGGTTAAAGAGGAAGTTTTTATGAACAATAATAGCCGTTTAACATGGAATGTTCTTGTAATACTCTTTAGTTATTTTTTTTTACCTAATCGATTATGTCTTTTTTATAGGTAAACGGAAAATTTAATGTGCACAAGAAGTACTAATGAACCCACATACATATGCTCTCCCAATTGCCCACCAAAGTTTCCCAGGAAACCCTGCAAGTTAGGAACAAATATGGGTATAAACTACTAAAACCGAATCTTATTATATACTCCCTGGTCAAAGATCATAATTGATTACGCTGATAACATAATAAATTATGCTCGTTCATTTGAAAAAAAAATTATTTCCTCATTTGGGAGTTAAAAATATATTAAGAGAGGAAAATGGAGAGTTAATAATATATTTTTACAATTTTGCCTTTGAATTGTGATTCAGTGCTTTGTATTTTGGTGTTTTATTAATACTGGATGGGGTAAGATAGTAATTTTTTTAACATTGACTGGGATAAAATAGTAATTTTATTACTTTTCCTTCTAAAAACCTCCAAATAGGGGGTAACAATTTTTAAACTTTGGAGAAATTCAGAGGAGTTTTAAAAATTCTCAAATTCTTTTATTCAAAAATTAAAATTTCTAAGTAAGGATATGCTACTACCCAAACATTTTCCTTCCTTTCTTTTCCCTCTAAAATCCCTCTCCCAAACAAAATCTATTTTTGGGGTGGTAAAATTGAAATTTTATAATTGTTTAATTTTAGATTTTTTTCTTCTTTTATTTTTTACCTAACCACTATAGTTTAATTATTTCATCTCTTTTTTACTTTCTTTTCATCTATTTCAGTTCCTCCACCATTTCAAAAGCAAACGCCGGCACAAAAGACAAAAAAGAAGAAATTACAAGTTTGTAACCTATATTATTTTGATGGCAGATTAACACAATTTATGGCAAAAAGATATGTCGATGCTCCTTACTTGGTCTGTGAATCAAACGTATTAGCTAGGTCTGATCTCAAGAACTTTGGCAGTCTTTATCGGATATATTATTTTGGGTTCTTTGACTTTACTGACTCTTAAAAATCCAATTTTTTTTCTCTTTTTCTTTTTCCCATGATATCAGTTTATTCGGGAGCTGAAATATTAGATAAGAGAATACACTTATTTTCCGCACTATCCTCAACTTCAATGTAGCACACTTCTAATGTATCAAAGTAGCATTAATTTTATTTTTTTATTTGGATATTCCACGTTGAGGTTCCAAAAACGACGGAAAAGGCACCAATTGAACATAAGAAAATGCACTTTCTTATGACTTAGCAGTAGTTCAGTTTTGTACCGCATCTATAATTAGATTAATTAGAATATGGCATCTGTAATTTTCTCTATTTGACTTCTACATCAATTGGCATTAGATCGGTTTCTAGATGTATGGCGGGCGTGAAAAATTAAATAACAGGTTCTGGCTACGGTGAAGTAGTTAAAAACTGATGCACCGGTGAGGCACCATTTATGACCTGCTATAGGAGATAACAGCCGGTTACATGAAAAATATAAAATTTACAAATGAGAGCCTCCTATGTCCATCCTATACTGATCATTTGTCTTTTTCCAAACACATTACATGTGAATCCTTTCTATCACATTCAACACAAACTACACTGGTTTCAATTACCAAATCTGATTTCACAGTTTGATTTGCAAGAAAAATAAGCTCAGGATACAACTTTCCAATAAATTTCAATTCATTATCAGTCATTCTATCAAACAGTTCATGGGCATTTGTAACTTGGTCATATTTAATGCATGTATGAACCAAAGAAGCCATCACAATGGAATCAAAAGACATTGAAATATGCTTTGTACACAACCTTTCACATGGCTCCCAAATCGAATATAAAATTTTGTCACCAGAACCTTACTATACAAATCAAGAAAGTGAAGAAATTAACAATGCTATAAAGACATGTATAAACACCAATCAATGAACAAGGGGAACTTTTCCACCCGATTACAAATTTCTATTATCTCCATTTCAATTAAAACATGACATCCATAATCAACTTAACTCGGGGGGGAAAAAAATCCACTGCAACAGTAAAGAAATTCCAACCAATAACAACCCCAAATAACAATAGCATCAAGGAACATATACAAGCAACTTATCCATCATAAAAGGTTTCCAAAACACCCAAATCTGGAAGAAGAAAATTGGATCTATGAATGTCCAACACCTCTCTGTCACAAAATCTCATTTCTATGAATTTTCTTACTGTTTCTGCTGCATTTGTTGAGGCACAACACCTTTGAAGAACAGATCTTCAAAACACATTTATGCAAACCCCAGATTTGAAGGGGAAAATCTCAGATCTGAAGAAAACCAAACCCACATCTGAAAAAAATAGAAAACAGATTTGAAGAAAACCTAGATCTGAGAATCAGTTCAGGCTATGGTGCTTTCGTTTGAGTTTGAGAAGGCATTGGGAGAAACTCTTTGTGCTTAAGAGCAATGGCTGTACGACAGTGTCGATTTCACCGAACGGGTCGTTATACGACCTCATCGGCTTCCTATCGGTCATTGTCATCTGGGCTTTGGGTAGATCCTTCCAACTTCTGAATATTAATTTTACATGGGGACTAAAATGCAAAAAATTTAAAATACACCAACTGGTAGCAGATAAAAGAAAATCTCAGTTGTTCATTATTTTATTAATATTTGTAACGGTAAATTCAAATGCCTTACCAGTGAATCAGTTTTTAGCTAGTTCACGTAGCCAACAGCATAAGTGCATTAGCAAAATGTAAAAAATTACTGTACATCCCACATCAATAGCCTAGGAGAAAACAGGACCTACAAGAATAAATTTTAAATCAAAGTATACAATGCCGAACAAATGTCGTGGATAAACTAACTTAAGATATTCTCGAGAGAAACCCCAACATAAGTATTTTTTCTTTTTCAATTTTAGATGCAAAGTTTTTAATAATTATGTTAATGATTAATTTTTGTCAAAAAAATTGATTTGATGATCTTTAATAAAATCTCCTATCTTAACAGCATTTTTTATCCACAAAATTCAGAAACAAAATATGACTTAAAAAGTCAAACCCAGTTTGAGTCAGACAACATAACGTTGCTAACTCAGCCTAAATTGATTCAACATAAAAGTGCCATTATTTTATTTTAATTTTGCATCAAAATGCACCATGGGATTAAAATGAGCTATAATGAATGAATCCTCTCATGACTCAAGCAATCTCAGAGTAAACATGTCCAGTGTCCGACTCCCCAACGTCCTCCTCCTCGGGTCCCCGTAGTAGCCATCAACAATGCCACCCTCTGCCTCGAAAGCGGCCAAGAAGTAATCAATAATGCCCTGTCTTTGTTTACTCACCGGTGAAGGAAAATGTGGCAATGGAGTGTGAGGTGTGCTTGAGGAGTTTGAAGAGCGTGGCATGGTAAAGAGGCTGCCAAAATGTGAACATGTGTTTACCACCGGCATTGTATTGATGTGTGGTTATCCTCTCGTATAAACTGTTCCATTTGTCAAAGATGAGGCACTTATCAATCACTTCTTGGTCGTTTCTGCAAAGAAGGCAGGTGCTGCAAACGACAAGTTACAGGGACCCAAGGAGGATGACACTGGACAGGTTCACTCTGAAGTTGCTTGAATCATAGGAGGATTCGTCCATCATAGCTCCTTTTAACCCCGTGTTTGTGCATTTTGATGCAAAATAAAATAAAATAATGACACTTTTATGTTGAATCAACTTAGGTTGGGTTAGCAACATTATGTTGTTTGATTCAGACTGTTTGATTTTTTAAGTCATGTTTTGTTTCTGAATTTCATGGATAAAAAAAAAAAAAAAAACTGTTAAGAAGCAACCTTAGAGCAAACATGTCTAGTGTCCGACTCCCCAATGTCCTCCTCCTTGAGTCCTCATCGTTGCCGTCAGTGACGCTTGCCTCTGCCTCAAAAGCAATGAAGAAGTGATCGATAAGTGCCCTGACTTTGTTTACTTGACAATGAAGGAGACTGTGGCAGTGGCAGTGGAGTGTGTGGTGTGCTTGAGTGAGTTTGAAGAGTGCAACATGATAAAGATGCTGCCAACATGTGAACATGTTCTCCATCAATATTGTATGGATGTATGGTTATCCTCTCACATAAACTGTCCCATTTGTCAAAGACGAGGCACTAATCGATCACTTCTTAATCGTTTCTGCGAAGGAGGCAGGCACCACAGACAACAGTGACAGGGACCCAAGAAGGAGGACGCTGGGGAGTTGGACACTGGACAGGTTCACTTCGAAGTTGCTTGAATCATGGGAGGATTCATCCATCATAGCTCCTTTTAATCCCGTGTTGGTGCATTTTGATGCAAAATTAAAATAAAATGATACTTTTATGTTGAATCAACTTAGGTTGGGTTAGCAACATTATGTTGCCTGTGACTCAAACCTAGTTTGATTTTTTAAGTCATGGTTAAATTTAAATTAATGATGTGCTGAGTTAAGTTCACAGAAACTCAATATATATATATATATATATATATATATATATATATAAGACTTACAAAGGTATTAGAAAGGCTACAGCCCAGGCGCCTACACCCGACATAGGGTAGGTAAATACAACCAGAAAAACAGCTTTACAAAAGCTGAACAATATATAATAAAAACAACTATTCTAACACTCCCCCTCAAGCTGGAGCATATAAATTAAATGTAAATGTTCCAAGCTTGGAACATACAAACTGAAGCATTGGAGGATGAAAACAACTCCAAAACAATTCCCATTCTCTAAACCCAAAACAACTCCAAGGTAGAGAACTCCAGTGCACAAAATACAATGCCAAAGAACTGAAGATTCTTCTAACTCAGATGCTGCGACGGAGCCAACTGAAACCCGTGACAGCAATGAACTCCCATCTACTCCAACATCAAAACCAGATCAAGCTTTAACCAATCAACACATACGGCAGCAAATCAACCTTCTTACATACATGACAGCAATGCAGCCAATGGATACAAGATAACCTCAAGTAATTTTGCTCAGAATGATTAGTGGCTGATTGGGAGACACAACCAACACACTCCCCCTCAAGCTAAAGCCTACTTGCTTTTAGCTTGTTACAAAACAATGTGTTAACCAAAAAGGTGGTTCTTGACTAGATTGAACCCCAGGGACAGCAACTGAATCAATAATTGGGACAAAGACATAACCAATAACCAGTGCAACTGGTACATATCTCTAACGACACTGTGCTTGCTGGAAGGTGGACTCAACACTTCCAGTTGGGGATGAACAATACAAGTACCAAATGAAAGTGAAATACAATGAAACATGCCAGAAATACATCAGCAACAGATAGACAACGACTGAAAACATTCAAAGACAATTGGAATACACTTAACCATTAAGAAGAAGCCACAATGCAAGGCTTAACCACTTAACAAAAGCAAACACACTTAATCACCTAAAAGGCAGAAGCAAACCAATGACAAATGCTTAACCATCCACGGCAGAAGCTTGACACAATGCTTAACCACCATGGACAGAAGCAAAACATGATAAACTATGAGACCCTTGAGAGTGAGACAACAGGATCAGCTGGTGATTTTTTTTTTAAATAAACACTTGAAACCCTCTTGATGAATGGAGGGGACAACAATGGATGACATGGACAGGAGAGGTTGACAATGGAACTACACACCAAAGAGTTACCAGAGACAGATGAGGAGAAATAACCTCACACACCTTGCAAGCATGGTGGAACTTCAAACCCAAACTGGACAAACTCAAATCTGTCTTCAAAGAGGAATTTGCACAAAAACAAACTTGTGAGCACTTCATTGACTAACCAAAGTAAAAGAAAACTTAAAAACAGTAGCATCCTCTGCCAATCTTTCTTCAAAAATCCAATAGATGTCCCAGAAATAGAGAGAATATGTTGTCTATGACTCAAACTTAGTTTGATTTTTTAAGTCATGTTTCATTTCTGAATTTTGTGGATCAAAAAAACTGTTAAGCAACCTTAGAGTCAACATCATGTCCAGTGTCCGACTCCCCAACGTCCTCCTCCTCAAGTTCCCGTCGCCGCCGTCAGCTACGCCTGCCTTGAAAGCAACCAAGAAGTGATCAATAAGTGCCCTGACTTTGTTTACTCGACCGTGAAGGAGAATGTGGCAGTGGAGTGTTTGGTGTGCTTGAGCGAGTTTGAAGAGCGTGACATGGTAAAGATGCAACCAAAATGTGAACATATTTTCCAACAGCATTGTATTGATGTGTGGTTATCCTCTCACATAAACTGTCCCAAATGTCAAAGACACGCACTTATCAGTCACTTCTTGGTCATTTCTACAAAGGAGGCAGGCATCACAGCGACGGGTACCCAAGGAGGAGGACGCTGGGGAGTTGGACACTGAACAGGTTCACTTTGAAGTTGATTGAATGATGGGTTGATTCATCTATCATAGCTCCTTTTAATCCCATGTTGATGCATTTTGATGCAAAATTAAAATAAAAAATGACATATTTATGTTGAATCAACTTAGGTTGGGTTAGCAACATTATGTTGTATGACTCAAAGTTTGATTTTTTAAGACATGTTTCGTTTCTGAATTTTGTGGATAAAAGAAACTGTTAAGCTAGGAGATTTTATTAAAGATCAGCAAATCAATTTCTTCAACAAAGGCTAATCATTTAACATAATTATTAGAAACTTTGTATCTAAAATATTCAAAAAGAAAAAAAAAAAAAACTTGGGATGAGTTTGTTATCTAAAAGATTAATGGATGTTCATACGAAATAAGAAGAGCCATTGATGAAAGCACTCCCAAGAAATGCTGGTTAGAGACACACCAAAGCTTGGTGAGAAAGCAACTTTCAAAGCTATACTCTTAAACAGTTAGGAGGAGTTCGTGTATATTCTTAAATTGTACAAGAAACAAAAGATATAAATTAAAAAACTGAAATAAATCAAACATCTCTCGTAACTTAAAATCAACTAATATTCTTCAACATTTTCAGCAATTTCTTCATCTAACTTTTCTACAAAAGCCTATAACCTTACAAGGGCTTATTTGTAAGTTAGAACTTACCTCAAGCTATTTAAAACTGAACCTAAACAACACTAAGACTTTTGGGCTGCAACCATTTTCCATCAAATATCACGTTACCAACCTTAACTAGCACATTCTGAACTCCCAAAACAAACAACAACTGGAAGAGTGCTGGTACATGGTACTTGAAAAAACAAAACATATTTGATCAACTATCAAGTGCATCAATGCAGAATAAGCTCTATACAGAAATGGTAATAAAATATTTAATTCTAAACCATGGGGGTAAAAAATCTCCATTCTTTTAATTTTCGGAAGTAACAGAACTTACAACTATTGGGAAATATTGGCTTACAACATCCCAACCCCAAATACAATATTCTGAATGAAACAAGCAAAGCGGGCAATTAAATTTCATATCAACCATGTCTATAGTCTATATTCTATATGCTACAGTATCTGACCTGCTTACTCTGACAGATGGCACTTAGAGCAGCTTCAGATTATGCCTTTTGCTCTTTAGCCTCTCTAGTCATGTCTTTCCATGTAATGTATCAAAATGTCGGAAAATCTACGAAAGCTTTACAGCCTACCAAAAATTCAGTTATTCAAAAATGCAGCAAATGCAAAATACTCTGTATTAACAGTCAACAAATACGAAGTTAAAGTCACTACTAACAATAACTGGAAGGTTAACGAAGCCCACCACAAAATTCATGTTCTCTGTGACTTGATCTGGCTTGCCACCTCTTTCTCTTCAAAATTCAGAGTATTGGCTGCAGTTAAAAGCATGTCCATTGCTCCACCACTTTCCAATTCCCGTACACGTTTATTGTTGTGTTTCTTTTCAAGATTAGCATTTGGCTTTGCAGCATCTTTGCCATTTCTTCTTGGCTTGTTACAGTCATATGCCTTTTTAGCCTGGTGGATTGCTTGTATTCCAGCATCACATTTTCTGCAGAACCAGTTCCCTCTTGGAATAGAAGTCCGTGGAGGTTTCATGCAATAGATGTGGTATGCATGATCACAGCCATCACACAGAACAATCCGATCATCATCTCGATCAGTTAAGCAAACCCGGCATAAACAAGAAGGGCAGTACCAACAGTGACCATATGACTTCAACTGATTAATTGTTAAACACCTTACATGGTAGTACTTATTGGAGCAAAACCGATGGCCACATATTTTTATTTTTCCACCATCTACTTCATTTTCACATATTTTGCAAATGGGTGTTTTTTCCTCACCTATGGAAACTTGAATCCCATCAGAGGTGCAATTTGAATTCTCTTCAAATTCATTTTGTGTTTCCTCAATTGTAGGAAAGCTTTCATCACCAATTACGTCATCCGGGGTATTTGCATCATTTAACCTTTCACATAGCACACAATTCTCATGGAGAGATCCAATCACATTAGCAGTACAATTGGCACAATACCAGCTTTTGTGGGGTATTATTTCTTTCACTGCAGGCTCAATACAGGACACATGGTATATCTCCTCACATGAATCACAAACCAAACAGTCTGTGTCATCTGCCTTCTCTCCACAACGCCTGCAACTGCAAATTTTGTACATAGCACATTCTGGTGTCTGTTCTGGTTTCATGCGACAGTCAAATTCCTGGTTGGAGAACTGTATGAAATGAAAAAATTAAAAACAATCTCAAGACCATTTTGATAAATATCTCAAGCAAAACTCTAACAATATCAAATAAAATTAGTACCAATACATGGCAAGGGTTTTCAAGTGTAACATTCTACGCATCATTGATAAGTTTGCAAAATCTAGCAAGATTACAGACAGGACTTTCAGACAAAATATTACATAAGCAAACAAATCCTGTTCCTGTCTTATTCTAGGAAATCCTTAAAATGCCATAGGAAACAGTAAATGCATTATTTGTGTCTTTCTCAGTGATCAGAAAACAAGGTTTTCAAGGTAAAAAAAAAAAAATCATTTTCCAATACGTACGGTTTGATTTATTTTTCATTCTTGAAACACGTACTATAATCATGGTTGGAATCCACTGTCCCCAATTATATACATATGAAATCAAATAGATACAATCACAGTCGTTAGCATCATGTACCATAAGCAAACCCTTTTCTTAAATTTCAAGTATTCTATCCCATTATATATCTTAGAAAACTTTGACAGATAAAAACTGTAGTGGACCACGTGACATAAGATACGACTAAAATAACTAATATTTTCAACATAATTAATTAATTGCCTCCTTGCATATGGGGGTTATAACTATGTCCTCATGCTTCATACCTTAACAGTTTCCAAAACAAAAAACATGCATATTAAATGAAGAAATTTCTGGTCTCTGAGTCTGGCCAAGCTAAACAGACAAACAAAGCTAAGGGCCAGATACAAAGATTCCCCAGTATAAGAGTTACACCTACAATGAAACACAGGAAAAAGGAAAGGTACAATTTGGGTCACTGCTGCTATGATTCTGGCCTAGCTGATTAAGAATCAACAGCATGTGTTTCCACCATTATCAATGGCATGTGGAAATCTTCTTAAAATTTTATTTCGTAATTCTTTTCAAAATTGATATATAGATATACCTATTTGATTCCCAGCCATCGAAAGGTAAGATGGATTGCATTTACAGTATTATTTCAAATTTTCTCAAAATATCAGATGATACGCGTCTCTCCAATATATAGTCCGCAGAGCTACGGAAATTGTATCTTACTATATCCTAGCAAAACAATAGTGTCTCAGACTCTGGCTGCTGCCTTAGATGTGATCAACATCAACATCAATTTTAACCCAAGTTAATTGGGGTCGGTGGTAGATGAACCCAATGATAAATCGTAAATGAGACAAAAAGAGAAAGGGAGAGGAGAAGAAAAAAGTGGAAATAAGACAAAGAAAGAAAAAGGGGTGAAAGGAAGAAGGGAGAAAAGAAGAGGAAAATAACTAAAACAAGGTAAGTCAAAGCAAGTGACATCTTCATGATCATCTATGAAACATAAGACTAAAATTTTAAAACTCTTACCACTTGCTTCTCATCTTGAAATGTGCTCTGTGCTGGAATTCCCACCTGAAGTTAAGGAAAAGTTAGGGTTTGCATAAAAGGAAAGCAAATAGTAGCAACATACATAGGAAGAACACAATAAAATCCAGAAGCAAAGCAAACCATGAAACTTAAGGCTTTGACAAGAAATTTATTACCAGCTCAGAGTAGGAAGTTCTTGACATGTTAGAGAGGCTCTTGGCAAGAGCAACAATCTCGTTACCAGCGTCTTGAAGCTTTCTCCAAACCTAAAAGTATAATTAATACAAAATAAGAACCAGAAACTAATATGGTTAGTTTGTTCAATGGTAAATTGGCTATACAATTGACTATACCAAACAAACCCTAAACAAAATTATTTATGGCAGAATTCTTGGAGATGTAGCTGCAGGCCACAGCTCAAAACAGGAGGAAACAGGGTGTTCAAAAGAAAAAGAACAATATTTAAAAAATTCAATGTAGCAAGCTAAAAATTAATAACTACAAAATAGGACCAAATTATCAGGAAAAATGCAAGGTTATCAAATTGAGATGTTATATATATATATATATATATATATATATATATATATATATATATATATATCAAATTTTCAAAATCTAAACCAAACAACCTAACACTGCAAAGATTTTACAAAATAAATTATTTATGTTAAAATATGAAATTATTTTGCCCTTGATTATAAGTAAAACTAAAACCCAGTTTACAGTCCAAAGAAAGGATCTGTTCACTGGAGAGTTAAGAGTTAATCAAACTCATATATTTAATTCATAAAATACTCATGATTGAACTTTTGTTAGTTATAACATCTAGAAATAAAAGCAATATTATATTGATAACAAAGAATGCATAAACATCATCAATAAGACTTAAGACACCATCATCATGGTTCAAGGTAAATCAGATATTCGATCATCTACAATTTTCAAATTGTACCATATAGGAATCAACAAATTGTTGAATTAAAAAGAGACTACTTAAATTTACCTGTTGAATATCTGACAAGAAGAGTGTTGGTGATTGTTCATAAGCTTGCTCCTTCATCCTTGAATTCATGACGCTAAAGTCAAGTACACTTTCAGGCTTCATTCCCTGGAAATTTTCAAGTAAAGCCTTACATAATGAACTGAATTTTTCTGAGGTTAAAACATTACAGAGCACACGCTGACACATCTCAGTCACACCATGGTCAGGTGATTCACTAGAACCTCCATTACACATTACATCTGCATGCCCATTAGCTTCCTTCCTTGTTCTATGAGAAAGCGGCTCAAATTGCAACAAGCATTCTTGTCCATCTTTGTCAATTTTAAAAGTTTCCTGCAAACAAAATAAGATGGAACATAAAGTAAAAGAGACCAAAAATACTTTAGGATAAGTTGAGTAAGCAGGATATAGGTAGTTCTAGCTGAAGAACCAACCATAACTGTGGTGGTATGATTATGTTTAGGATGATGAAAAAGTGCTTCCCTTATGCACCCCTCTATGCCGCCATTGCCATCACCTAATGACTGATATAAATGCTTTAGTACAATATTTCCCCACTGTCCATGGGAACAATCATCTGAAGTATTGCATAAGGCTACATCACACGGTTTCTTCACATCCTACAATAAAAAATAATCAAAATACAGTGTTGAAGAAATAAACAAGAAACGGTATCTATCGTCCCATGCTGTTTAGTGATGTACAAAAAAGTAGAACCCAAACATGATTCTTATGAAATAATGAAATAGAAGAAATTAATTATTATTGAACTATGACAAAAAACGAAGATAATTTTATTACATGTTTCCTACTGTGCAGTTTTTCGCATCTCAACCCTCAAATTATGTATCTTATACACATCAATATGGTATCATTTTGTACTTAACCTGCATGTTATCTTATTATCAATAAAATCATTGAAAATTATGGCATTCCTTATATAAACCAAGCAATTTAGCCCCTCATACAACCAAATTTCTACATAATCAACTATGAATTTATCAAAGTAAATTGCATTCCCAGCATTTAGCACATAGGTTGCAACTAGGCCAACTCCATTTATAGTATACCCCGGAATAAATGTGTAGATACAGGAGGATCTTATCATAGCAATGCCTAACACAAACAAAGTCAAAGTTAGTAAATTAGTCCCCTCTTGCCATCAAAGTCCATGGATGGTCCATGATCAATATATTCTTGTATATACTTTACAATGTGTCCATACTCTGATATATACTTATCCTAAGTTGCAACTTAACTCCATTTATGAACATAATAGATTTTAACTAAAAACAGCATAGGTACACTGGAAATAGTAATAACGAAAATTAAAACAAAAACTGATGAACCAGAGTTGTGTGTGGATGTTCTCATAATTTTTTCTGTCATTCAATTCACAGATTTAACTCAAAGTAACCTAAAGTTACAAAAATATCAATCAAATGCATCTCATCTACTTAGCTAGCTTATTTTTATAAGCAGAAATGGTATACTATAGATATATAAATTAGACTTCGAGTAACTCCACAAACCATCTAGAAAATAAGAGCATCAATGAAAAAAAAATATGCACAATAAGTTGCATTGACTTTTAATTAAACATTAGCATTTTTTCCAGCTGATATTTTTTTCTGTTTTATATCAATCACAAAGCTTTAAAATATTAACTGATTTGTAAGTCATTGCAAGTAACGAAAAACCCAAAACCCGATACATTAACAGGCAGCTAAATGATGTGCCTATAAGTAACTAAACACTGCTCCAAATAACCTAAGAAGGATAATACTTCTTCATAATCACATCTTTTATTCCTGTTTATGACTAAAACAACTATAAGTCTATAACTAAATAAGTAATTACTAATGCACACGCACAAAAACAAGCATGCCCCTTAGAAAAACTAGGCACAATTACCAGTTGTAAGCACAAGTGTAGATTAAAGGCTAAATAGCTAGCTGAAAACGTTTTTAGGTTTTACTCATGTGTGCCTTTCCAATTCATGTCAAGATAAAACTAAAACCCTAGCAGAATACTCCTCAAACAATTCTAAAAAACCCCTTAACGGAAATTGACAAGCTACAACAAATAATTGGCCATCATAGATACACAAATTGAAAAACCAAAAAATTAATAAAAAGGATAGCAAACCTGATCTGCTATTTGAGTTGAAGTTTCCACGTTTTCTCTGCATTGTTCCTGAACTTCTCCTTTTGAACTTGACTTCTTACGCCTCTTATAAGTTTGCAAACATTCAACTCCACCAGAGTCCCCTTTATCTGCAACTGCCACCCCATTACAAAAGGGTTCACTTTTCCAGACCCTACCCTCTTCAGCAACCCCATTTTCATCAGCAATTGCAGCCCCACCATTCATGGCTTCACTTTTCAAGAGCTGGCCCTCTTCAGAGACACAATTCCCATACACAATGGCCACCCCACCATCCATTGCGGAACCTTGCAAACACTGAACTCGTTCATCAAATTCCATCTTATCAGCATCGCTTGTTCCATCCTCAGTCCCCATAAAGAAAAAAGAAAATACAGATAGCAACAAAAATAAGCGGTGCAGAAGAACAAAATTAGGGTTTTACAATTTCCACAGACCAACCTTCAAAGATCCAAAATCTTGACAAGATTTGAATACCCAAATGCCTCCTAAAGCAAAACCCTAAAAAATTATCAGAAGTCAAAACACTCCACTCAGTTGCCCTCAAAGAAATGATGACGAAAAAAAATAAATAACGAAAAACTGCAAGTGGAAGGAGGAGGATGCGGTGGTGGAAATCTGAGTTGAAGTGCAGCAAGTACTCTTTTATATGTGTGTTAATCAAAAGAAGAAGAAAAAAAGATGTATATATTTATGTATCTAACATCTGAGTAACGGACGACGCGTCTTCGCAGTTTCCTTCGCACGCTGACTGTGTGTTTGTTTACTACCAGCTAGAACTTGCGTGTTGTTTACTTCATTGTCATTTTTATAGCGTTCTTTTCTCAAAATTTTCTCATTATTACAGGTGGAAACAGGTGTACTACGCCCATGTTATTTTCTAATTATCATGTCTGTTAATTTTTGGTTTGTTATTTCATTGTTTTAAAATAAGTATTGAAATTTTATTTTTCCATTTAATTGATTTAATGTTTCATTTGTTTGTCTATACTGAGATAAATTTTGTAATTGAAAGAATGTGTAAATTGGTATAAACTCTTAGTACTTATTTTTCGTTACTATGAATAAAAAAATCAACTATTTCAACTTAAACAGTAGTATATAGTTCGAATTTTAGATAACTAAACAACAATGTTAAAGATTTAGAAAATTTATCGTCATAAGAGGAAATTGTTTTTTCATACCAAATAATTAAAATTTGTTTGATTAATGATAACATATTTCTTGAAAATTAATGCTCATAATGTACTCCTGTGAACTTTTAAAGAAAATAATAATAATAATAATAATATATTTAATTGATTGAACTATCTTCTCATAATGTATTGTTTTCATTGAGATAGGAGCCTAATCACAATATAATTTTCTTGGAAAAATTAGATTTCCAGTTTTTTTATGATTTTTTTTAACATAATTAAATGGAAAAATAAAATTTCAATA
>PYAF01003243.1:5704957-5732822 GCA_007407185.1 Glycine tomentella | reverse complement strand
CTTTTTTTTTTTTTTTTTACGTAAGCTAGAGTTCAACTTTTATGTAAGAACAATGCAAAAAAAAAAAAACAGCAAATTGATAAAAACCTTGGACAATTTAATTAGTAAACAATAATATAAGGCATAATTTTTAATTTAATTATTATTATAAAATTCAATAAATTATTATACATGACAATTTCTATTTATTTAACAGTATAAAAACCTTTATATTATTAATATAAATACTATTTGTTTATAAATACTTTTCGAATAATATATATAATTTATTTGTCATGTATACACTGCACGAGGTAAGTAGGCGACGAATGTGTGACGTTTGGAGTTGTAGTTCGTGCACCTATTCCCAATGGAAGAATGAGTGATCCATTTTCCTGCCGAGCATGGCCTTACCACTCGGTCCCTAATGGCCAGCGAAGGATTTGGTATAGCAGCTTATGTTTTTTTGCGTTGCGCGTTCCCGCTGGACTTGACTGGACACATGTTAGCTTTAGGAAGTATGATTCCGAAAGTGACTTCGGTTCTCCAGTTTAGACTCAACTCCTCGCTTTACGTTAGCGGACTTACACTACAGGTCAGGCCGAGGTTATGCGCTCTTTCTTTTTGTGTGGGACGATGCCGGGGAGAGAAGGGAATGCGTCGACTTTTGATTTACCGGAAGCGGAAGAGAACTAGTAGTGGGTTATCAAACCGAATAATCGGATATCAAATTTGGTTTAAAAAATCCAATAATTGATATGTGGGTTATTTTTAATATTTGGGAAATAAAGATTAATAAAAGATCTAGCAAAGTCAGTGATGTTGGTTTTAAAAGACTTTATATGTAAATATATAAGAAATAATCCTTTCATTGATATAGCGAGTTAAATTAAATACAATAATAAATATTGCCTCTAGAAGATGGCGGACTTTGCCAGCTGCCATGTCATTTTATAATAAGTCGTCTTTGGTATTTTTCTTTAAAGATGAGATGAACACGAGAGAAAAAAATACAATTAAAGACTTAAAGTTAGCCTATTACAGTCGAAAGAATATCACATAAAAAAAAAAACCTTTTTTGTCTTTTTTTAAAATGTGAATAAATTAGAAAGGTTAACTATGCAAGGAAAAAAAAAAAACTACATAAGCCTCCACACACAGCCATTTATAAGTCGTACATACTCTCAGCTGTGTAAACGAAACTCTTCAACATATGCGGGTTATACACCTTTAATTACTTGTACTTTTAGAACTCTCCAGTCTTCAGCAATGTAGAACTGCTTCAACTAATTTCTTTTTCTCTGTTAATTTTCATCTTAAGACGTATATAAGAACTAATGACATGAGAAGAAAAAAAAAATAGAGAGAAGACACAATACTTATATTTTTTTTATTTGATTAAAGAAAAAATAAAAGGAAAGAAAACTTAATTTTCTTTCACTTTTTTAGTTTTAAAATCTATTGCATTTTGAAAAATATTTCCAAAACAAGTATTTTGAAAAACAAAAACCTAAAACACCTGACAAGTATTTTCTCACATCCTCCTTTTTTCTAGCTCTCAAGAGCACAAATCACGAAGTAGACTTAGTAGGGATCTAGCTTCATCCAGTGTGACTCTGTTGATTTTGCTAAGATTTATTCACAATTTATAAAATAAAAAATATAGAGTTATATTTGAATTCCTTAAATAAAATTTTATATTTCAATTTTATAGATGAAAAAATTAAAGTTAAGAGAAAACATCGTCCAAAACTAAACCAGCCAAATCGATAAAATTAATAAATATTTTATATTAATATCGTAATAAAAAAACTAAAACAAATTTTAATGATAGAAGTCAAATTATTCCTAAATGTTTCTATTCATTTATTTTTCTTTTGAATATAAATTTGAAAATTCTATTTTTCTTTCCTTAGAATCAAAGAAAGGATAACCATTGGCTTAATTAGCTAATCTAAACACCATTACACCAATAGACGTACATTCATACATCGAGCAGAAGACATGTATGAATAACACACACAATCTTAAAACACATATATACAAACACGGAAGAGGATGACATAACATGATTGATTCATGGTAAAGTTGAGCCAGAAAAATGATCTTGCAGAAGGAGGGAAGCACTCTTAGTATTATTGGACAAACTCGGATCTGGAATGAATGATGTTTCAAGCTTTGGTAAGCAACATCATGTTCTTGAATTCCTGAAAATCAAGACGACCATCCAAATTGGTGTCATAGAAGCGAATCATGCTTCTGCAGTCTTTCCCATGTGTTTCATCCCACAAGCCAAGCCTCTTCAACACAGACTCAAGCTCTTGGCTTGTGATGAAACCATCTCCATCCAAGTCGAACACCTCGAACGTCTTCGTGAGGTCGCTCTCCAACTCCACCTCCTCCGTGTCTTCTTCACCTCCTCTGCTCTCTCCATTGTTCTTCTCCGATATGGAGTTGTAAAAGAACAAGAAATCGCTGAAACCAAGACTCTTCTTTTCCACAAGGGATTCCAACTCTTGTATGCTATATTGGGAATTGCCCGTCATCTGGAGCAACCGATTCAGCTCCTCAAGGCTAACGAATCCGTCGCTATTCACGTCCACTTTCTCAAAAATACGCTTCAAGTCACTTGCTGTTAGGAGACACATATTTGAAAACAACATAAATTTTTAAAAGGGTGAATGGATATGATACACTCTGCTCTTATTTTGGTGCTTATTATGTTTAGAATATATATGCTATTTTATGTTGGTTTTCAAAATATACAAGTAAATAACATAGGCAACATGCGTGGATGTTGTGATTTCTATTTCTAAAAGTTGTCCTTTATGTACGGGAATAACACAGAGGTGGAGCCCAAAATTCGTTCCCAATTTGATCAATGATATGATACGGAGGGGAATGGTCTACGCCATGGCAATTTGTGCGAAGTTTCGCAGTCTTTTCTTTGAAAGCGACTCATCTAAATTATACCAATTGGATATGTCATACTTTTTTTTTAATCAATATATATATATATATATATATATATATATGTTCTACAATTAATCTCTGTGAAAAATATTGTTGGGATTTATAATGTGAATCCATTTTTTCACACGCTATTTTCTATACTCATTTTACGTTCTTGATATACTTTCCTCCTTTTCTATCAAACTATTCATGCACATCTTTTACCTTCTCGCGTCTTTCTTTTTTTCCAGAGTTGCGTATAAGATAATTTTTTCTTCGAAAATACTTTATTAGAGTGTAAGATAATATTTTCTTCATTGATTGAGCTACAGCAACATATCAATTATAAAAAAATCCAAACCAAATGGATCATATCGAGATTTCAAGAAGTAAACCGATGTTCGGGGTGAACGTACCGGTGAATAAACTTAATTATATTCATTAAGGCTAATATTTTAATAACCAATCTCTACCTTACCGTAAGTATATTTTTTCTTGGAAAATATTTTAGTAGGCGAATTCAATCAAATTTGGGTTTGTTTGGCATTGGAAGTCAAAATCAAACCAGAACCTTGAATAGTTCTTCCTTTTTCTACTTGAGCACGGTTTCATTTCGGTATGATTTCAGTTTGTCAATCATATATATTCATACGAGTGCTGTGTTGTGCTTTGGAAAGGAATGCCAGTAATTCATTTTTAACAGATTCTTTCTAATTATACAATTTATTAATAATTAAAATTTATTGAAACTTAGAAAATGTTATTGATATTTGTCATTTATGGGAAGGTTTAAATACATTTAGGTATTTGTAATTTAATACTTTTTTTTCTTTTGGTTCTAGGAATTTTTTTGAGTCCTTTTAAATTATATTGATTTTATTTTGGTCTTTAAAATATTTTAAATAAAATTTTGAATATTGAAAAAAATGTTATTTTAAAGTGTCATAAGGAAAAAAAACATAATCTGTAATAAATAAAAATAATAATTTAATTTGTATAGATAAAAAAATAAAAAAAGATCAAAAGATATATAAATCTTACGAAAATAAAAAAAAAGGGATTAAAATTTAATGTTATATGAGAAACCTATACATCAAAATTATTTAATTTTAAGTTAATTTTTTTTCCCAATAAAGAAATTAAGAAAGGAAGAAATGCGATGCGCGTTGAATGCGTGTGTGGTGGCTACCCTGGTGTCTTTTGGTGAAGAGCACGTGCCAGGGTCGTTGACGTTGAGCCCTTTAGCATTCATTGAGGATCACATGTCTGAGGTTGGTTAAATTAAATCCCAGTGCAGGGTTGTTAACACAATGGTTTGGCAAATAGAGACAAAGTACCAAGAAAAGATGGATAAAGTGCAAAGAAAATAAAGAGAAAAATGTATTTTTGTGTGAAATCACATAATTAATTTTATAGAGAAAAAAAAGTAAAAAGACTATTCGGAAGAAAAATTTGTCAGAACATTATTTAGGGACTCAATACTAAAAATCAATAAAAGAAAATCTTTAAGAGGCCATGATCAATTCAACTATTCAACGAGATAAAAACAAATATATATATATATATATATATATATATATATGAACAACCTGCATGTAAACATCTTAATATACTTTTCTCATGTTAAAGAATTCAAATTACTAGATTTGAGATTGGTCATTGATTTGATGCTTAGCTTAATCGCTAAATGCTAATAACTAATTTGAGAATTTTTTTTATTTATAAAGAGTACTTTAAGTATATTCTTATTTTTTTAATTGAACTAAACATTTATACAGTTATTGTTTTTTTTTTAATTCCAAATATTTTTTTTTAAAATTAATGATTAATTTTTGAGATATTAAAATATTCAAGGAATTGATCTTCTTAATAGATTTTTTTTTTCCAACTTATAATAAGTTAGAAGAAATAACTCACAAGGTGGGTATAATTATAACTTATTTACATAAGAGCATCTTTAGTGATATATTTCAAATTGAGATCTTAGATAATTTTTTAGTTGATCTCATAATATCATATATTAAAGATATTTTAAGATCTCTTTCATTTTTTTTGTTAATGATATATTTTATTTTGAGATCTTAAATTAAAGAGAAAAAAAGAAAGAAAAATAATGTGCACATTTTAAAATTTTTTTTTAAAAATTCATCCTTCATATTGAATATTTCTTTAACTTTTTTACTGAAAAATGTAATAAAGATCAAATCTTAAACTAAAATGCTAACAGAAAATGAAAAGGATGGAAACAAAATAATTCGGCCAGAGGAATCACTAAAGGAAGTCAACAAAAAGTTAGAAGAAGTCACTCAAAAAGTGAGTAACATTTTTTTATTACATTGTTTAATAATTGAATATCATACATTATTTATTAATGATTTTTAATTTATAGGCCGTGACAGAAAATGAAGGCATCGAGAGCAGAGCAAATAATTTGCCTACGAAAATCACTTGAAGACGTTAATCAAAAGTCAGTTGCACGGTGAATCGGTAATATATCTGATCTGATATGATATATATATATATATATATATATATATATGTATATATAAATAATTATCATTTTCGAACAATTATATTAAATATAATTATTGGAATAAAGAACATCTGAACATGAGGAAAAAAATATTAGACAAATGACTATTGGACTACATCTTAAAAGATATTTGTCTATCAATCATGTGACACCGAATTGGTTGCAGAATTATTGGTTATTTGGTTCTTCTTCTTCTTAGCATGTTTTAACGACCTCCAAAGGTTCCCTGCCCTTGCGTGTTCGGCTTTATTTAGACTTGCAAACTTATGCACATATTTGCTGGGGTTTTTCCCCCCTGTTTTTGTCAATTAATTTGTTGGTTTCAACCAAGAATATTCGCAAGTGTTACACGCATTATCGCATATTTGAATATAGAGGATAGACTATATAAATTAGACAATCCCGTTACTCAATAACTAATTACATCATGTTCAATTTAAACTGAGATTTCGCTAATAGATAAACTTTTAGTGTTTAATTATATGACTAATTTGTCACAGATTTTTTTTTATAAAAATAATTCCAATGTAAAATAAAAGACAAAATTTAAATTATCTTTTCTTTTAGGATTAATTTATGTTTGTTTACAATCAATTTTATTCCCAAATTATTAAATATGAATCAATTTAATCCTTGAATTTTAAAAAATGATCCTCATGTTTTTAAAATTAAATCAATTTAGCCCTCAAATTAACCAAATTGATAATTAAGTTTTTTTTTCCGATGCAAAAGCAGATTGGTTCGCTGTCCAGGGAATCACCAGTTGCGTCACACTTCAAAACAATTATGTACTTTTGAATTTAAAGTATAATCGATATAAAACAAAAATCATGTATTAAGTGTCCTTGTATTTTTTTGCCCCTGGGATGTAACAAAACTAGAAAAAAAGGTAACAGATTGAGATCCGGTGTATAGGATGGGTAAAACAAACAATATGATATTTATTTAGTCCAACTTGTTGGCACATTATTAAATGGCAATTCAACCGACAACCGTCTTCCATATGCACACATAATGAATCTGCTCAAATTTCTATCACACCAATACAAATGGACTCAGATTCTTTACACATTGAGCTAGGAATGCATAAATAGTTTCTCTAATCGAAGTGGGGGTAAAACTTATGAACAAAATAGTTCATCAGCACTTATCCCCATCAAACACCTAAAAGGTTGGGAGGGGAGACGATAGAAACTCTGCAAAACTTCTGATCCCACTGCTTAGAATATGAGAGCCAAAGAGTAGAAAGACAGGTTACAAAAGAGACAAAGAATAATAATGAATGTAGCATGAGGACTAAAACTTCTCTGCACAGATGCATGTTCAAGCCTTCAAGTGAAATTTGCCAGGCTCGGAGTATTTCGTTTCCAGCTGCTCAATTTTGTTAAATTTAAAACCCCTGATTCTCAACACCTCAGGCTCCGAGGCATCTTTGTAGTCAATAGTTTCAAGGATCCACCCATTGTTTTGAACTGAGCCACTCACGTTTACCTATTTTTTTATAATAAAAAATTCCCACCTCAGTTTAAAATATTCAATAAACACAAACATATAAGCATTCGTAGTAAATATAGTTTCAAGCCTTAATTAATTTTTTTAAGAAATAGTGGTGGAGGAGTAAAGTAATAAAAGAATAGAAATCACTAGACCATGTGCAATTATCAGGATTATGAAATTATTAATTATCAGTTGGGAATTTAGTATTCCGGAGTCATTTAAAAAAAAGTTCTTGTATGTAAATTTGGATAACTTGGCTATTTAGTTGGGTATTTATTAAGAAAAGCTAGGCTCCAGTGTTTTATGCCTTGCTATGTAATTTGGGTTCTCAATCTATGTTATGGTGTTGAACATTGAAACAAAATCTACCCTAATTATCCTTTGAGTAATGTTGTTACTTGTTAGTATACCTCATTTCTACATCTCAGTGTTATCAAACTATTACTAAATCTGTTTTCTGACTTTTCAACATAACTACTTATTGTCCAACCCGGTATGACCTATTGAGCAAAAACCATTTTTGGGTTTGGATAATTAGAAGAATAGTAGATAATATTGAGGTGTAGACAATGAGATGTACACTCTGCTGTTCTATTTGCATAAATCAAATGGTAATTAATTACTCCTCTCAAACAGTTAATATGAAACTTAGGAAATAAAAAATAAAATATTGATAAATTTGTCTTGCCATACCTCTGCATCATCCACAGCATCGATGATTAGAGCCCCATCTACGGACAGATTTTCAATGAATATATTTGGACCCTTAATAGCCAGAGTAGACCTTAGGGAAATGGAGCAATTTCCACTGACTTTGCTCTTGATCCGATTAAAAGTCAGACCCCATTTTGGCTTCCATGTGATACGAGGCCAAACTTCAACCTCTTGCCCATTGAAGACCTGCACTACTGGATCTGCTACTTGGACACCAGCCTGGCAGGAGAAAAAATGCAGAGACAACTACTCAGTTGTCTGATGTAGGTTGTAAACTTGCAATTGTAAGTTGTAACAGTTGCCATCTCAGGAGTTAGACAAAAGCACAAAATGAGGTAAGAGAAGGATATGCATACATAGGAATTCTAAATCAACCTGGACATAAGGAAGATCCATGGACTTGGAATACCATTCGTAAGCAAAAATATAAATTGTATCTTGCAGGCCCTTTTACAGGCATATTAGAGCTTCATTGGCAAGAAAACAATCTTATAGACCTTTCCTAATCCATAGTGTTCTAAAAGGAATTTAATTCTATGACAAATACTTTAACATTACCTAAAAATAACAAGCCAATATTTTCAAAACTAATTCCTATAGAAATTGCAATAAAATCATATACAAAAATCAAGACTTGAGGGTAAAAGCACTGCATTACCTTTTTGAGAATAATGCTATTTGCACGATAGATGGCCATTTCTCCAGAAGTTGCACTATGGTATGGATTTCCTTTCGGCACCTTCGGTAATATTAACAAAATGTGTAAGAGATAATTACTCTCTTGAAAAACTTTTTAATGAATTAAAATACCATTATTCAAAACCTCTACCATCAAAATACCATTTCAAATCCAAATTTCCCAATGCATCCAAACTTTTGGTCAAACCTTACCAATCTACTTCAATTAAGTACTGCATAGTGCTTACACTTCAATATGAAATCAAGGGCTCAAAAGTCATACTCCCTCTATTTCTTTTTATCAACTTTGTTTCTCCATGTGTAAATTAGTACATTAGAATTTATGTTGTACCTTAGCAGCATCCTCAGCATTATTCTTCACGGGTGCATAAGCAAGCCACGTTTCCATCACCTACACAGTTATATAGAACCAGTGAGGTAGCACCAAGTATAACAACCGTCCATCCATTAACTAAAGTAGCATCAGCATGGATGGACTACATCAATAACCTAAAAGGTTAGGTCCAACGATGGAAAAGTCAAGCTCAATTGATTTGCTAAGATTTATGCACTGTTCTCAAGTAGATAATTTACCGTGAACCCAACCCTGGCAGATGGGGGCAACGTTTTTGGATAGTCTTGCATCATACATTCAAGTCGAGTTGAGGACTTAAATGAAGTTTTGCTGGCATCCTTATATCTGCAGTAAGGAAATATATTAATATAGCATTGAAAATTGAAGCATGCTACAGCAAAGTGTTACAAACAATAAGGGAAAACCCTAAAAAACAAAAAACTTTTCAAGTTGTGTACTTCACTCTTAATCCACCACAACTGTTAAAAAATGGACTGAAAATGCCAAGCTTCCTGATTCCAGAATAGTCCTAAAATAACCAGATAGTGACCCGTGTCCTTTTCCATCCACTTTTTTAACAGTTGTGACGGAATAGAAGTAAAGTGCACAACTCAACATTTATGTACCATTTTATGCATTTTGAATGTAACAAAGACCAAAACACACATAGGTCAAATACAGGGAGGTTTTTTTTTATCAAAAGGTGACGGAGCAGAGAAGCTAAGCTTAACATTTTCCACATAAATAGTAAAGTGAGTATTAGAAAGAAGAATTACTTTGGGTTAACAAACTCCTGTATGGCACCTCCTGTTTTTGAGAGCTCTTCAATGTAAGGACCAAGTTCTAAAATCAACTGTTAGAATAAGATGTTGTCACTATGAAATCATGGTATAATCATGGCACGGTTCAACTAAATAATAATAATAATAATAATAATAATAATAATAATTCAGTTACAATTATAACTAAACCAAGGTTATAACAGCCTGACATTTCTAGTATTTCAAACATCATTATGAATTAAAAGCTCACACCATGTGTTGTGTGAGAGCAATGCAGATAAGAATAATAAATCATCCCAACAATATAATTGAAAAGGTAAGTTGCATGAGAGGGAGGAGGATGTTGAAGTATGAAAAAGAGGGTTACTTGGTTAATATTTCCTGGAAATGGGGAGTAGCCAGTCTCACAATTTACGTCACCATCAGGGTATCCACTTGCTCTGAGAAGAGGATCTAGCTGATTGTATTCCACATTTATCACCATTGACCTCCCTGATTATGTATTCAAATTAATCCTCAAATGCTAAAAATATGAATCCAGGAAAATTCATAAAAAGTGGCATTGATATAATGAAGTCGATCAAGATAGAGATACATTATTTATATAATATTAATACATGTGAATGAATTACCAAGCATGGAAAAGTATAAGAAATATCACTTTAAAGTCTCGTTAAATGGTAAAAATACATGGCAACTTATTATTTTAAGTTTGATCTCACTCCAAATACTTTTTCTCAAACAAAAAGATCTCTCCCACTAACCACTGAATTGAATTTGGTAGCATTTTCAATTCTCAGAAGACAAATAAAAAGAGGCACACACACAAACATTCAAAGAGACAGCAAGTCGGATGAAAAAGCTGTAAAACACATTTAGCTTTCACTAACAGATCGACAATGTGAATTGTATTAGTTCAAGTGAATACCTGGAAGATTAGCATCAAATTGTTTGAACATTATGAATACCTATGTGTTATCAAAGTAGGTACTAATACCCATATTAACTTATAACTTTTGTTTGTATAACAGTTAGTTTAAGATTTCCTAATAAACCACAATATTTACCAACTTTTTTTTTTTATGAATCATTAAAAAATACAAGCAGTTTACTTGACCAGCCCTACATCAATATCAGTGGATGAATTTCAATTATATAAACCATCTTGCCCTCATAATTATTATTGTCTAACATCTACCCATTAATTATGATAAATAATAACACATTCATAAAATTTACAGTTTCAAACTATTTTACAGAAGAAAGAAGTTATATTCCACTGTGAAATACACCAAAAGCAAGTATATTATACTCACCCACATTAACATATAGTCCAGAATCAGCACTATTTTCTTTATTTGTGAGGGATGAAACAATTATTAGCTTACCATCAGAGTGAGTGAGTCTGGTAATTCCACCAATAGCTTCTTTTGCTTTCCGAGGTACTGCAAGAGAGTTAACATGATACTGTTTGGCAGCACTGACGCCCAGTGCTGATGGAATTGCCTGCATCCTCAAATTACTAGGCAATGAATACTTTAAAAATATTAATGGGCAAACCAGAAAAGTGTGTCTGAAAGTATGAAAATGTAAAAATAACTAACCTTGAAGAGAAGCCCATTTGTATCTTGAAAAAATAGAACCCATTTCAACCCAGCTTCATACCTAACAAATGTAAACCGTTGTATAAAATTATAAATATATATATATATATATATATATATATATATATATATATATATATATATTCTATGATCAAAGTATATAAGTGAAAGACAAAGATCCCTTTGCACTTCTAATTTCTTGGATTTCTAGAATACAATCCCATCAATTTACAGAATTAAAAATTAATAATTATAGTTTTACATATAAGTTTTTTGTACGTTGTGCACAAATATATTCCGAATATTCTTTAAATTACTTGGAAACATGTAGTGAAAAGATTTATTACAACTTAGAAAAATGAAATTGACTACACAAACTGATCCTAAAAGATAAGTAAACTGTTTGAGACATACCATACTTTCAGAATGCCACTTGAATAAAGAAGCGCATGCACATCACCATGTCCATGAGGTTTTGTCTACCCAAAGAGAAATGATCATTAATGGATTGCACTTAGTTTGAAAATCTAATTATGAGGTTAATAGAATGCATCTCATTCATTGCTTTTTGCTAAATAAACTTCCTGGTCACACACATTCATACTGTTACCCGAAAGACTGAACAAGAAGTCAACCATACCTGAATTTTGTACTTGTTTTGTGGTTCCAATGCGAGCCTGGCATCATTATCTTCTAAGCATGCAACTTTTTCCTGAATAACATACAAAGTTAAGAATTATTCAAAAAAGGGTTAAATTAAAATTTTGGTCCCTACATCTAACACTATTAATCCCTATATGAAAAAAACTCTACATTTTAGTTCCAACATTAAAAAACATTTACAAATTGATCCCTGCAGTTTGTCAAAGTTTTAACTGTATTAGATTTAGTCCCTATACTTGACACCATTTTTTGTTTTTCATTTTGGTTCCTACAGGAAAAAAATCCTAATACCATTATAACTTTAATAAATGATAGGGACTAATTTGCAAACAATGTAAAGAACAAAATGCAGACTTTTTTCATGTAGGGACTAGACCGGGAAACAGTGTTTGATACAGGTACTAAATATACAATTTCACCATTTAAATATTAAATCGAAATTGAATTTTCCAAGACATACCTGCTTTAAAAGTGTTACTTGCATGGGTTGCAAACCAAAATAAGAATTTGATTCTAATAGCTCTAAAGTACGTCCATGGGTGTCATCAGATGTCATAATAACAAGAGGAATCTGTGTCTGGGATTCACCTAAAAGTTGAAAAATACAACCATTAGACTTTCAAATATGATAGTTAACATTAATAACTACAAGAGAGTGGGCTATTGTTTGAAAGAGTGGCAGAAGAAAAAAAAAGTCTGGGTGTAATTTACCACAAAATGTTTTCTAGGAAGCTATTTTCTAATGGGAACATTTTCCAAAAAAACAAGTCATTTTTTTATAGTTTTAAGCACAAAAAAAGTTACTTTCATCAAAACAAATGAACTCAGCGTCTTAAACATTGGGTATAATTTAAACATGCTATCTATTTCCTGTATAAAATATTTACATGCACAAATCAGGAGGATGAGTATGACTCCTATTTTTATATAGCAAAAGCGCAACTGACACTAACCTTGTGAGCTGGCTTCTTGAAGAGCCAATATAGATTCAATGTAATGTTGTACGAAACATGTTCCAGTAGTGGTTTCTGCAGGAAGAGCAAGCTGCAAGAGGCAGAAGCTACTATTAAGAACAGGAATTAATCCCTTGACAAACTGGAACTGTCCACACACACAAACACAACAAACTCTTTACATTGTATCAGAAATAGGGCCAAGACTATTAAAAGGCATGGAACATCCATTAGTAAGAAATTTCCATAGCCATAGAGGCACACACAATGAAAATCATACCCAACTGTAATAAGAAAAAATGCAGCAAAGACTCCATCAGTTCTTATATCATAGTATTAGACTTTTAAGAGTTTTCTGCCAATTGCCAATGGTTGTTGCGCCTGTTGGCACAAGTGATCAAGGATCTAGAGTTAACTCTCATTCTCCCCATGAATGTGGGTTTAATTCTCTCTAAAGCCATGAAAATCTAATTTGGTGGACAACCCTCTTCAGGAAAATCCCTTGGAGCCTAAGGGCTAGTTGAGTAACTGTGACTAGGTAAAAGAAAAACTGCTTGCTGTTTAGGCATGTAAAGTAATCCTTTGGGTAGGCTGTGCAACCCCAACATGCCACTGGGCCCTAGTACTGGGGGTGCCTCGGCCTCCTCAATCTAATACGATTATTCTGTTATAAGTGTAATAAAAACCACTATAAGCATTCCTCTAACATGAGTATATATCTAGATTACACACAATAGCAGAGCAACAAAATGACGAGATGACACAGATCGACAAGGCATACCTTAATCCCACTGTATCCTAAACGCTCGCCAAGACCACCGGCAACAAGAACAAACGCAGCTTTCCGAGCTTCAAGTACACCTGCTTCCTCAAATTTGATGTAGCTCTCATCACCAAACGCCAAAGTCTCACCCGTTGGAACCTGGAAAATGATTACCACACAGTCTCATGCAGTACTCAATGGCTAAATTGAGAATTCGAATTTTATTACAGTGGCATAAAGTTATACATTAGATGTGCAATGTCGAAAATAAAAGTATATAGAAAACACGTTTGTCAAGACTTACGGAAGGTGTGAAGCCGTCGAAAGGGTTTCTGCCAGCCTTAGAATCAGCCAAGAGCCGTTTAGCGTTTTTAATGTATGATTCCAGACCACCAGGGTAACTAGAATCGAGTCGAGTCAACTAATGAAAAACGCAGCGTCGTTTAGGAATACAAGGAAGGAAAGAACAGATCTATGTATTTGAATTGAGCGAATGAATAAAACAAAACCTGGTAAAAGAGCGCTTTCTTGTGGTCGTCGTCGACGCCGGGAGCTGGCCAATCGCGAAACAGGTGCTCTTGGCCGTTATCTAATAGCACCTTCGCAAGCTCTTGCTGAGAGAGTCACCGAATCAAAATCAAAATCAGAATCCAGAAGCGTTCGTTGAAATTCGAAAGAGAGAGAGAGAGAGAGAGAGAGAGAGAGAGAGAGAGAGAGGGGAAGAGAACCTGTTGAGGCGAGAGAAGGTTGAAGTTGTCGCCGAGGGAGGAAGCCATGGAAATGGAATCGCTGGAGAAGAGAGTGGAAGTGGAAGGTGGTGGTGGGGTGAAGACAGAAGAACTTGAAAAATAAATGCAAATTCTGTTGTTTGTTATTTTTTAAAATTAGGATTATGATTTTATGATTATTAACTGGTGAACCGGGGGTGCCTGCGATTATGTGGATCTGAGTCTGATCCAACAACACGTCAACTTCACTTCTGACCGGAAGGCACGGGTCACGCTCAGTTAGTTAATGGGACCCACATTCTACGTCACGTGATACCACCACGGCTCTTTTTTCTCGTACTACTATTATTAACACTATTGATTTTTAGTAGTTTTAAAAACGAAAAATTTAACCACAATCGTCGCCACCGTCCAACCCAATCCCAACACCGTCGCCGCCGCAGGTTGCACCACCAGGTTCCAAACATCCACCGTCGCAAGCGAGACTCACGGAGTGACGCTAGAGGGATTTATTCTACTTTTTGTCGCTGTGGGTATTGGCTAGCAGCTATAGCTGCGTGAATCATTACTCTCTTTCACCCTTTTTTTGCCGGGGAATGACTAAATTAATGCCTTTTTACTTATATAAATAGGAACTCTTGAAAATATACGAACTAGCCTGTATAGTGTACTACATTATTATATTTTATTTGTGCCTGTAAAAGTGTCAATACTTTATCAAATCCTATAATTAACCTTTTATAGTGTAAATTAAATTAATTGTAAACAAATTAAACTAATTAATATACAGCAAGTGGACAAATTTGCATTTGACATTTTAATCATATTATAACTCAATTCTAGTTTACAAAATATATATACAAAATAAAAATCGTATTTTATTTTGAGGTGCTTAATACATATATAAAATTAATATAAAAGATAAGATATGAAATTTTTAAAGATTTTAATAGGAATCAAGTCATGTAATTTAATTAGCGATCCACTACTACCAACATTCTCCAACAATCTTTTATTTAATTTTTAAATATTTATTCTAGTAACAAGTACACAAGTTATTTAAATTAGGCCTAACTAGCTATATCTCCTTTAACACAAACAAATAATTATAATTAAAATTTGTTAAAATAGAAAAGACATAATATTTTTAATTCTCTATTTTCTATTTTTATTTCTTTTCTTTATTTTTATCTTCCCAGTTTAAACATAAAGCTCTTTTTTTTTTCCTTCAATAAAACTTTAGACATAAAGCTATCGCTCTTTTTTCTTTAACAAAGTAGTAAAATGCATTTTCCTCATAATAAAAAAAGGGTAGTAAAATGCAGAATGATTGTGCACCATGTCAATTATCAAAATTTCCGTGTACGCAAAACTATTCTGATTTCTGAATAATAACTTTGATCACGTAGACAACTCATAACTGTTTAGCTTCTTAATTAAGTACTGCAATGGTCAATTGTGTCATCTTTCTCAACTAGATTAGCAGACTGGTGTAAAAGTGGGGAGTTTCTTAATCTAAAAAATTGAAAACTGAAATAGACCGAACATAGAATTTTTTATTATATTAGATAAATTTTAAAAAGTGATTTAATTCAATTTAAATCAAATCTTCTGTATATATAAATTGGAATATTTATTTTAAATTTGAGTTTCTTTAAGAGATATTCTTCCATTTTGAATGAAAATATTACTCTAAAAAATCATTCTTGTGTGTGTGTGACATAAAAACAAAATATAATGTGAAAAAAATATTAAGTCTAAAAGTATAAACCAAATACTCGATAGTCCATACAAAGGTTTTTTCGTATGTGTGTGAGAGAAAAACACTTTAGTGAAGTGAACCAGCTAAAAAGAGCAAAGATTTTCTCATGCCCTTTTTTCTGCAGATACGCACAACTTTTTTAATAATCTTTATTCTTTACTTACATGGAAAGGTGCCATTAGACTCGAAAGGTCTTCAAGAAAGAAAGAAATTCAATTATTCTTTTATTATTCTGCGTGCTTTTTTTTTTTTATTATTCTGAAGAAATTCTAAAGCTGGAATTAATTAAGAAACAAATGGGGCTCTCCACCCCACTTTTCACCATACCCTCACTCCTCATATTTGTGTTGGTTTAATGGTATGAGATAGTATATATAGCATAGTTTTTTATACAAAGCTAAAACTAGAGTTATTTTAATTTACATAAACAAACATTAAAGATGATAAAAAGGGAAATAATACTAAAATATCTCATTTTATTCATCGATTGATTTCCTCATATATTCTTAATTGATACTAATCAATAGATATTATTTATTCATGTGTCGATATCTCATTATTTAAAAAAAATTATAATTCATAATACAAATATTTAATTATATTTTATATAATCTTTTAACTATTTAATTTTAAGAGTATATTTGAACCTTTCTAGGTCCATCGTAATAGTTTTTTTAAGGAGGGAAAACAACATTAAAACCAGAAGCAAGGAAAGTGGATCGAGGTGATGGTAATCAATTATTATGGAGTGACTTAAAGCTTGGTAGCAGGAGATCTATTTTATATTTTCATTTTACTTGCTCTATAATGTTTACTAGATGCATATGGATATAGTTTCAAGGCAAACGTTGTTCTTTCATTTGCTGAACATTCCACTTCAAAGGCTAACACCTAACTTATTTGCTATTACACCGGGGCCTTGTGCAATTGACAACAGAGTAAAATCGGAATTATTGGCATTGACAATGCTACAAGCTTCAGCTTTTAACATAGCATTCCTTTGAATAAAATGATCCACTTTGTGGATATTATTATGAGTTTTAGGCCCATAAATGTTCATAGAAATCGTTATGCAGCAAGATCAATTACTGGAATTGTGCTATATATTTAGAAGCAAAAAGAGTCCTGCAAATCTGAGCTGCAGCTAAGTTTATCAAAGTTAATTCTATCCATGAACTTTGATCTTTGGCATTATTTGTTTGAACTCTTTTATAAAGGAAATCAGATATAAATACTTTGTTTTTAGAATATTTTTATATTCCCAGTGGCCATGTAGAATTCAGTCAAGTAACTTAAATTAAGATTTGGTCAATCTGTTATCAAAGGAGAACACTATCAAGTGATTTCCACTTTCTTCTGCTGTACCTGTACTTCTCTATTTTGCGCAATCATATAATGATCTTGCAATTAATCTAGCATTAAAGTTTTTTCATTTGTATTTGTGGTCAAACATAAAATCATATGCCTTTATTCTCTATAAATACCCTGATAAGGGACTAAAAATCCACGATTTTAATTTAAAATTGAAATAAATTTAAAGAAAAACTAATTGCGAAATAATCATATTTTTGAATATTAAAAACATATTTAAACTCTAAAATTAATTATATATGTTTAATAATGCCATACCTATACCGCATGATAAATGATGTTATAAATTTGTACCAAAAGTAAAATGCATAAAAATTAAATGACTAAAATTTTAAGATAGCATATTAACATCCATGTTATAGCAGAGGTGATTATACTAGTTTAGTAACATAAGCGAGGAACAGAAGCTATATTACGGCCTGTAAGAATACTCTGTATCTATAACTATATTTAGGTTTGCATTAGTTTACTCAACTCCAAAAAATGTCTAATGTTGGACCAGAGATTTTTACAATTTACAAAACAATCATATGCAAACCACCAATGATTACTTACTTTTTCTTGGTGTATTTCACAAATCATTTCTCAATTGCATCTTCAGGTTGGATATCATTGTTGTTGAACATGATCCTTGGCTTGCCCATGCTGAAATTCAGAACCCTTGCATTCATGTTATACTTGATTACCCCATCGTATAACATCTTTCTTATATAGTGCTCTATGTCTGAACCAATCAGGCGAAGTGTGTATTCTGTCAATGGAGCACCCTGCTTTGCATCATCACAGGTTAGCATTTCAACACACAAAACTATCTTAAGAACATATAAAAAATCTAATGCGTTTTTTTTTTTTTTTGCCATATCTTGTTGGATTACCATTTTGACTCGTGAGTAGAATTTTTAGAAACTGTCAACCATAGCCCAATATACATCAATTTTATTTTATATATTTTCTAGAGTTTCATTTTTATAATGGTAACTATTAAGATTTATATATTGCCAACTCATTAGACATCAATCTAGTATGACAAGTAGTTATTACAAGAGTCGAAAATTTTAATATATACCATAAATTATTATTAGATGATACTGTAAAAAAAAAAAAAAAACTTTACACGATTAGGAGATTTTATTTAAATTCTTCTTTTATCGTTAATTAAATTCTTTGTTTATCTCTTTTCAGAATTTCAGGCTTCTAACTAATTTTGCTTGGGGAAGATTTTAAATTGCGATCATGATCTTGGTTTCGTCATTTTTTTTTATTTTTTTTTGTACTGTGAAAAACTCTGGCCAATATTGGTCACAGCATTGGTATCACAAACAAACATCTTAAAAACATTGATGCTACAACCAAAAATCACAATCAGAGATGATTTTAAAACCTTGTTTGTAATTGTAAGTAACAGTAATTAATCTAAGACATATCAAAAGAAAAATAAGTTAGATTGTGTTTAAGGAAAGTACTACCTCGTAGTGATCAACAAGCTCCTGGAAGTAAGAATAGACCATGTTGCAAGTCTCAGGATTCCACACAAACTCATCAGTGGGATCAAGAATAAGGGTGAGCTTATCCATCTGGGTTTGATCAAACTCACAAGTCACCGGATCGATATACGCTGCATAGATCCTCACATGGCGAGTGGCGCAGCTCAGCCACTGCCCTCCATATTCCCTCAACATGTTCTTGCTCTTCACATTCAACTGAGGTTCCACTGGCCTTGGTGTTGTTCCTTTTGGCTTTGGTGTTTGAGTTTGCACTTGTTCTTGCTCCTTCTCTTCTACTACCTTCACGCTCTCTGCTTCCTGAACATCGCTTTGTTGTTGAGCTGAGACGAAGAATGCTCTCCGGTTTCTAGCTTCTCTTCTTCTTCCTCCACTCCAGCCTAGCATGGATAATTTGGTGGAAACCATGTAGGAGCAACTTGTGGTCATGACTAAAGGCTGTGGTAGTAGTAGCTAAGGTTTATTTTTTTTGGTGGTTGCTTTAATAGAATAGAATAGCCAAGACTTACAAGAGGGTGTTATTATTATTAGTTTGCCAGTAGCTTGGGACCTTCTACTATGGATAAGATTTCTTATATAATAACTAGGGGGAATTTTTTGTGGTCTGCGAAGAAAGAAAAGTTTCTAAATGGATACGCCATTTCTAATTTCAATCATGTACATTCTTTGTTTATAACAATTTTTTGTTACATATATACGGTGAGTGCATTCTATCCACTACGTTTTTTTTTTTTCTTTACCTAATCAATGGGTGAAGGTCGCAGGAAGTCATCCCTCCCCCTTTTGGACTAACTAGGCAGCCTTGAGACTGAGTCGTTAGTCTCCCTAATGAGTAAGTTATGACTTGACCTTTTGCACCAAAAAATTGGTAAATTCAGAACGTAAAGTTATATTTCAGATTGATTGCATCTTTTATATTCTAGATTGACCAGTCCAAAATTAAATTAAAAAAATCCAAAATAATAGAGAAAACAATTTTTGGGATGCAAGAAGCAACAACCACCTTGTCATAGGAGCCATTATCATAAACAAAAAGAATTTACATCTTATTTTTTTTATTATCACGTTATTGGTATAGAATATTCACCAATTTTATTAATAATTAAATTAGTTTTTATTAATTAATCTTTAATAGAATTATTTTTTTAATTAATTATATTTTTTCATTCATAAAATTTAAATTCAAAAATCTTGTTTAAGAAGATTAAATCCAATAATATTTGAATCATCCATATCATTATAGTAAAAATTACTTTAAAAATACACTTAGGTTACATTGTCATTTTGCCTTTGCTGCAGCTTAAATTAACCTTTATATACTTGCATTCTCTCCTGTATTTTCCCTATATTTGCCACCAACTTTACTAGCCTTTTACTACCGAACTTGTGCAAATTTAGCTTAATATAACTCAAGCATATTCATCAAATCAAAATTTTAAAATATACATGATTCAGTGGCGCGCCCTGACACAAGATATTGCAAGTGGAAGAACCGCCCAACGTTATTTCATAAATTTAATAATGGTGGATTGGCCTACAATGTCACAAGAAATTTAAGAACTTCAAATTTTTTTTTTTTTCATCTACTTGTATAGTGATTTTTAGGAATTTAAAATGAGTCATAACTATCTTAAAATTATTGAGAACAGTAAAAAAAACCACTGCTTATATTTTTTTCTATGGAAACAGCTAATATCATATATATATATATATATATATATATATATATATATATATATAAGAAGGGGATACAGAGTAGGGCTGTTTTCTGTATGGGGATAGAGAATATAACATAGGCTAGGGTTGTTTGAGTCTACATACCCCTGTGTAAGCAAAAAACAGCCCACAATCTCAACTATCTCAACATTACACCTCCCCTGTACATATCCAAACCCTATTCTATCAGCTTCATGATGGTATTAGTTACAGAGAAAACCATGCTTATATAAACAATTAATCTTATATAAGAATTGTTCTAATGGTGACTTAAATGAATTGAAAAGTTATTTTTTTTTTATTAAAATAAGTTTAAAAAATAGGAAAAGTTATAAATTATTTTTATATACTCGTATAAATTCTTTATAATTCTTTACCAAACGCCCACTAAGCTGTTGACAATAAAGAAGGTATATTTTGTTCTTAATCAATTGTTGAATGATTACCTCCCAAAGTTGTAGCGGCACTGACTTTATCACGATAAACTTAGCTTTTTTTTTTCTTTTTTTTTTTTTTATGGACACGACAAACTTAACTTAGAAAGCTCATTGTACGGTAAGAAGACAATTCATGATTTGGATTTATGTCTTGATACACAATTCCGAAGAGGGTCCCATTTGTAGAAAGCAAAATTCTGATTGCTGTAATGACTAATGATATAAAATTATAAATCCTCCTGTGTCATATTCAATTATTCATACTCGCGGCCCCTCTTTACCAATGCGTCAACTGTTACTTATAATAGCTCCTATTATTCCCTCATCACGGTCGGATTTGTCAGAAGTTTCATCATCTGCTGCATTCCGTATCAAAATTATGCACAATAGGCACGTGATGATAAAGAAATAATCATATGTTTATGGTCCACATCCAAACTATAACTAATCAAACAATCTGTACTTTCTTTTTAAAATTTAAGATTTAAACCTAAGATTTCAACATTTCATGTAAACTACCCAAACTTTTTGCTAATAGGCCAATCTTAGTGGGTTCTCAAATAATTTGTACTACTTCTATTAGCTTTACAGAACATATGTCTGACAGTGAAAAATTTATCCGTTCTTTTAAATTATAATGTAATTATAAAAAAAAAACTAATAATATATCAAATTTTATTTATTTAATCTAGTCAACCCAAATTCTGTAAACTCTGTCAATAATGTATATTTCTCAAATTAAGAGATTAACATCCAATTTATCACTGGTATGCATATTTTGTATAACTCGATACAAATACTGTTGCAGAAAGAAAGATTATGTCTGAAGAACTTAAAAGGCAACAGACATTCAGTGAAATAAAAGAAACCGAGGGACGAAATTACTATAACATTGTTAAAATGCAGATCTATGATCCTTATGCTCTAAGTACAACTTCATCTTTTTATCAATACACATTACAAAACTCGATCGAATTGAGATCATGGACAAAAATAGAAACCATTTCAAGTATAGAATGAAAAGGGGTAACTAGCCTAACAACTTATAAGGCCTAGTTTCCTCATTATTAAGGAAAGGAGGAGGGCACACACAAACAACCTCTCTTCCTAAATCCATTTTAAACCCATAGAAGATGCCAATGTTAATGGAAGAGGCACGAGAAAACTGTATCTACAAAAGAGATTAAGGTCTAAGGGTTGAGCTTCTTCTAGCGATTTGCTAGCAGTTTGCTCAGTCAAAGCTTGATGGACGGCTCCACCGGCCTCTCAAGTAGTCCTCCAAAGTGAGACCCTGCTCAACACTGCACATGGAGAGCGAGTCATCCTCCACATCAAGCAGTGCAAGATTTATATGTGACTGTAGATTACTAGGTGGACAAGCTTCATCGTCAAGCATTTCTGGTGCGTCCAAAGCATTAACTTGTAACCTTGCCCACTTGATTGCCTCGGCGTCACCTTGAAGGAGCTTCGAGATCTGTGGTCCAATAGAATATCCATGAGATTTTCAATAAAGGACTAATGTGGAGAATGAGAACATTTCTATGGTGATCAAACAAGAAGTAAAGTTAAGTGTTGCACTATAGAGGTCAGGTATCACATGATTTAGGATAAGCAAAACGCAAAAAGTCCGTCCATTGTCCAGGAAATTAAACTCCATATGCAACAAAGGCGTCTATTATTTGATGACATAGTGCACACAATTTGCAATAAAGTCAAAAGTGGACCACTTACAAGGCTCATTTGAGGCCTAGCCCTTGGAGCACGTTTTATACATAGAGTGGCTGCCAATACCATCTTTTCCATCTCCTCATGATCATAATTATCACCCAAACTAGGATCTAACAATTGCAACACCTTTCCACTATTTAGAATTGGACTTGCCTGCGAAAGTGCGTTTCTATTATAATTTTCACAATACATATGATTAGGAAATAAGAAGTAAACGAGGAGATGCCAGAGCATAAACATACCCACATAACAAGACTTTCTTGGCCTTTTGGATAATCACGGCTTATGGGCTTTCTCCCTGAAAGAAGCTCAAGGAGCACAACACCGAATGCATAGACATCAATCTTATCATTTACTTTGCCGTACATGAAGTATTCAGGAGCCAAGTAACTGCATAAATGAGTGCGATACATAATTTAGGACCATTTCAAATACAATTCTCTCTGCAGCATGTACTTATAAAGGGGATGGTATAGTTATGCAGGGTTTAAAAGTACAAACCCAAAGGTTCCAGCAACATCTGTGCAAGTTATATGTGATGACAAGGTTGATGCCCATTTTGCAAGTCCAAAATCACAGAGCTAAAGAAAATCAAGCAGAACATGAGCATCAATAAATAAAAATTATGCAAAATTAAAAGTCATTCAATCAAAAGATAAATACCTGGGGTTCAAAATCCTCAGATAATAATACATTTGATGACTTTACATCCCGATGGATCACAGGTTGATCATCTTTAGAATGCAGATAGTCTAAAGCCTCGGCAACACCTACTGCTACCTTATATCTCTCAGACCAACCAAACACAAGTGAATTTTTCTTATTACCTATTTTGGCATGAAATAAAAGGAAGTAAATAAACAGTTGCCAAACCACTTTGAAAAACAAAAAAGGGATATAGTAATGTATATTTGTGTACCATGAAGGTTCTCTTCAAGGCTTCCTCTTGATAAGAAATCATAAACCAGAAGAAGTTTGCCATTCTCAAAGCAGAACCCCAGGAGGGAAATAATGTTTTTGTGATGCAAGGTAGTGATAATTTCTATTTCCAGAAGAAATTCCGACAACACATCATCAGAAGGCTTTAGGATCTTGACGGCAAGTTCCTTGCCATCAGGAAGGCAGCCTCTATAAACCTGACTGCTTCCTCCTTTCCCGATCAAGTTTTCTAAAATCACATTGGTAACCACATTAAAAGATACTAAAAATAAACCAGTTTGATAAATTGAACTCAGTCAAACTAACACTAGGAAACAAACCAAGCAAGAAATTCGATGTGGCAGATACAAGTTCTTGGTACTCAAACAATCGGCAAGTTGACGAGTATTTCTCATGAAGACCCTCCAATTCTTTAGGAATGTTTCCTGAATTGCGTTCAGGTGAAGAAACGGTCCCTAATTCAGCATCTACCGGAACAAGAGCGCCACTTTCACTATCTAAAGCCGCAGGCTGATCTTGACCTTGATGACAAATTTTAGATTTTTCATCACGATCTACAGCATATGAAAGGTTTCTAGAAGGCAACCTCATTGCCCACTGGACCACAGAGATCTGCGGGTGAATTCTTCGGTGTAGTAGTGGCCAACCTGGTTTCAATTCCGTTTTTGCTGCAACAGTGGGTTGCACAGGCACTATAGCCAAAGAATTCTCTCTACCCTCATCACCAGAAACTCCTTCTGCAGATTGGTAGAAAGAAGGGTCTGGCAATGCCAGGGTTGTGCCACAAATTGAACAGCTCGGATTTATAACAGTTTCTTTAGATTCCAGAAAAAACTTCGCTAAACTGTGATCCGAAATCGGGCCAGTTTTCTTCTCATCGGCATCCATCCCTGAACTGTCATCACTTAGAACTTTTCTGTTCTTACCGAGTGTCCAATGAATTGAACCTATCAAACCATTTCTGTTATGACGATCAATCCCTGCAAAAAAAAAAAAAACTCAATGACTGAGAATACCACTATGTCCATGAGATTCACAACAATCAAAACTAAGAACAATAAGAAACCTTGTAACTCTGCAACACTGGGCGGCGAGCTGTCACGCTTGAACACAACTTTCCCATTGTTGACAGCAAGAACACAACAATCCTTGGATAACTTTTTAGCGCAGTGCTTAGCTACAACGGTAGATGACCGGATTTTATGCAGGCCATGAGTAGTTCCAACCACAACATGAGTTGCGGAATAACCATTCGCTTCACGAACCAAAGTTTTCTTCACTGACGAACCACGGCAAATTTTGAGCTTGAGATCCACCTAACCAAAACAAAAAAAACTTAGAATTAAAAAAAGAACCAATTCCGTAAACTTAAAAATTATGCTTTTTCCTCTTTGGTTTCCAATAGGAAGAAAAAAGGTTTTCAAATTTAGGTCCTGCATTTCCGCACCAATTTGAAGACAACAAATGAATTTGCACATCCCGTTATAGTAATTGAAAAATAAAATTCAAAAAGAAAGATGGTGTAAAATCAAACCTGTTTTAAATTGCAGAATCCTTTATAAGCAGCAAGAACAGAGTCAAACGCCTTGACAAGCGAAAGCAGGGACGATTTCCCGTCTCCATTCACGGTTTCTACGCAACCCCATTTCACCAATCAACCTCCACATCAAAAAAACAAAAACCCAAAAGAAAAAAAAAAGTAGAAATTCCTCTCCTACCATTGTTCCCAAGAACATGCAGAGCAACCACGGTATCACCAGGGTGTGCAACTTTGACCAAAGCCCATGTGAGCAATTCCTTGCTGGGGGAGTCCATCTTCAGCCCCACCACCACCGTGCGGCCACCGGAGCCGCCGGGACCGGTTTGCAGCATTTTGACGACGTTAATGAGACAATCAGAGTGATGTCGTTTTGTGTTGTCGCAGACAGAGAGCGCGACAGAGAGTAGTACTAAAGAAGAAATTAAGTGAGAGTGTTGTTTTGTTGTGAATTGTGATATGAATATGAATATGATGATATACTACTATGCACTATGCAGCCACGACTTTGGTTTGGTTTGGAAGTACTAGAGGTTGGTTCGGTTTAACCGTCGTTTGTTCGCTCGGTTTGATATTGAAGCTCCCACCCACGCCAAACTATGAAGGATCTCACTTCAACAATAACTTTTCAGTTAAAACTATTATTATTATTATTAATGTGTGACTTTTTAAACAAGATACTTATTACATACCAACTTGAGTGCCCTGCAGTTTTGACCACTGGACCCGACCTTATTCTCCGTGTGCAACACAATGGACCTCAAACTTATGTATTTTTATTTTTTATTTTTTAATGATGTTTTGTTCTTATTTTATGCCCTCTTATAAAGTTTGTTGCCATTACTTTCAACTACCGTTTACCTTATTAGAGTTTTATTTTTATTTATGAAAATCGAAAATGAAAATTTTGTAACAATTCAGACACCATGACCCAATTACTTTTTTAGAAATTGAATAAATTATACAAATATTCTAATTTTGTGAAATTCTACAAACTTTTTATAAAAAAAATAATATTTACAGTATTTTTTTTTTGTGTGTGTAATCTCACAACATATCATAAAATGTCAGTATAATTTACTCTGATAAATTAGTTGAAGGGGAATCCATTTTTTCTCGAATTAGAATTTGTAATCTAATGCATAAAAAACAATTGGTTGTTTTTATCCAACTTTTTTAAGAGATATTTCAACTGAAGATAACAATTAAGTCAAGTTATTATAATCTTTAATCAGTAATTTTTAATTTTAAACTTAAATAAGTAACTGTTAACTATTAATTTTTAATATATATATATATATAATTTAAAACAATTATCTTAATTAAAGCTTTTTAGCTATTATTTTCCAACAAGATCAGTTTTAGTTATTTTTTCTTTTAACGAGAGTGTTGAAAGAAATTTTTTCCAATTGTTTATCTCTTTCAATCTATCATTTTTAATATCTTTAGATTTAATTTGAATTTAATATAATTTTTAAAATATTAATAATTAAAATAACATTACATTATGATATAAATTATTTATCATAAATTTAAAATATAATTATATATTTAAAAATACTTATTTGTTATAAATTTTAATTGTATAAAATAAATATTTATTAATATACAGACTAATTAAATGATCATATTTGACTCAAATTGAATTATCTCATTATACATGTGGTGTTTCAGAAAAACGAAAGGATGATTTTCTGAGGTGAAATCAGGAGCAAATTTAATGAGAGGCTGCGCTAATTTTTGTTAAGTGTGATATAAGGAAATTATTAAAAGGATGAAGGTTCCGTGTGCGTCAATAACAAATTGCAAACTGCATTTGTGGCTATTTTATTTGTGTTGGAATTGGTATTGTTACGTCATTCTCATTTCAACAACATCATGCTTTAATTTGCTTCGTTTTCAATCATTGTGTTAACATCCATTTGCGTATGCTTGGAATACATATACATATGTACAATATGGATTTTCTATTTTAAGTTGCTTCAGGTCTGAATCCGAAGGTATGATCATTAGATAGTGCTTTTTTTTGATTGTCTTTTGTTAAGTTTTAATTATGCCATTTTTCACGTTCTCGCTATTCCGTTCAACAACCATTCAGATCGTTTACTTTTCCTTCATCTTTCTTTCATTTCATTTTCACCTTGTAAAAGCAAAAGTAATTCAAATCCACTAAGCTAAAAAAATGTCACTGCTAGTCCGAGAAACGTTTAAACCGTGTCTAATTATCATATTATATTTTTTAAAATTATTCGTAAAGTAATAGAAATTGTCATACAATTTATTTCTATATAGTAAATTTGAACAATTATTTGAAATTAGATATCATATAAATGTTTCTTTTTTATTTTGTAGCATAAGTTTTTTCTAATATTTATAATATATTAAAGTAATAATTTCTCTCTTAATTAGTGATTTGTTGAAATATTTTTTTCTTCATTTTTAATTAATACTTATTTTTTAATCAACATTAAATATAATAAAGTATTTTAAAATTATTGGTAAAGAAATAATTTATTACTTAGATTAATGTTAATATGTTCCGAACATAAAATTTCAAATTCCAGTGTTTTTATTTTAATATATTATTGTTAATAAATTGTTGTCTTTAAATATTATTTAAGGTTTCATTTATATTAAAAAATGTTCATTTTATGAGATATTTATTACTAGTT
>PYAF01003243.1:5681905-5692826 GCA_007407185.1 Glycine tomentella | reverse complement strand
TTTGTTGCATAACCAATATTAACCGTGGGAAAGCACACATGCATGCACTAGCTTCCAAATAAATGTGCCTATTTAAAATATTATGTTCACTCTGCTACTATATAAAGTACTTACTTTTCTTTTGCTTATTCCACCATCTCCATCCAGCAACTCATTAAGTTTCTCCTGAACTGCAGGTAACAAAAAGGTTTATCCATTAATAATGATTTTAATAATAATGTTACCAAACAAATGAGGATGACCAACCTGCTTCAAACCGTCCATTGGAAGAACCTTCTACTTTTTTGTGTTTTATAGATGGCACCTGTAATCGATTGGCTATCACCTCAGTTTTAAGGCCATTTGGAGGATTAGCATGAACCTTTCCCTTTTTAACAGAACCTTTTAACTTAGGAGTCTTCCTGCCTCCAATTATTTCAGACTTGGACTCCCTGTTACTACCAGCAGAGTTTGGTAACATTTTGCTGACAGTTGTAAGGGGAGAAGTAGTGTCTAATCTTTGAATGGAAGAAGTTTTGTCTGCAAACTCTGATTCCTTTTCATATCCTTGGTGTACAGCAGGCATGGGTTTGCTTGTTACATCCTCCATTTGTTGAGAAATTTCTTTAACTTGAACAGAAGATGGTAATTTGCCCTTTGAATCCTCCATTTCTGCTGAGCTGTGCAACAGAGAAACAGCAGAGGCAGGGTTCATAGAACTCTCTTTCTCTGGAGAACCATCTGAATCTATAGCAGTTGTAGAATTGTCCAATATATCCCTGTCTTTCAACATATGTTTAGCAGATTGTGTATCAACATTATTAAAATACTCGGGTGTAGGTACTGCATCTTCAATTTCACCATCTTTGGTAAGCATGACAGGTTCTGGAAATTCTTCTTCTGAATCACTTTGAACTATCAGTTCAGCATTAAGTGGATCACCACCACCTATATAACCTCGACAGTTAGGTGAACCACAATAACATTTTTTGGCAGCAGCACCAAAAACCCTTACATAGTTGTAATCGAATGTCAATTCTTCATCCTGGGGAAGGTGGTGGTAAACAAATTCAGCTTTTGGCACAGAATAACACTTACACTTGCTTAAAAAGCTCAAATGAAACAATCAAGTTTAACAATTAGTTTCATATTCCAATACTAATAAGGTATAAAAATAGGACCTCCAAGTCCTCCAAACTAACAACACAAATCTATTAACAGAAAAAAGAGTTATAACCATTAATCGTCCAACCTTCTGTTCAATTAAGCATTTCTGGCTCAAATGGTCTAATATTTTTATATTTCATCTGTAGTGGAAAGGCGGCATAAGTAACCATTTTCATACTTGAAGTACAAAATTAAGAAGATTCACATTTTCTCACATATTTGATACTCATAAATCATAATACACAACAGACATGGACACAAGAAAATAAATTGAAGTTACTATTTCAAACTTCCAAAGTCACAATTTGAAAGGTAGAAGCAACAATGATCCTGCAAGATCTACTGGAATTAACAATACACACATGAAAGTAGTAAGTGAAGGCTGAAGGCAAACCTTCTTAATATCCCTCAATGCAAACAGTCCAATACAGATTTCCCCATTCACCATCCACTGTTGAAAAAAGGATCAAACACAAGGTCAAGTGATAGAAAACAACAGAATAATTATGAATTTCATACTCCGGGAACTAATAAGTGCAAAATGGCATTAAGAAAATGTTTTGGAAAAGCATAAATCCACATTTCCTAGTATAAGATAAGCAGAATGCAAATGTAAAGCTTGCAAGAATACAGTTCCCAATACTGTTAAAAAAAAGCTTCTCTAGTATCATAACCTTTCTTTAGTAAACCACAAAAAAGCAGGTAATAATAGTATAATATTCACCTTTTCTGTCCGACAATTAGGATCACAACTATGATTAATGAAACGCCCCAAGTTTCCTTTTGCACTTGCATCTATCACCTGAAAATAAAGAAATTTGAATGGCAAAGTAGAAAACAACTGAAAAAGCTAATAATAATAGGGTGACAATAACAAATCATGTTGAAAGAACCAGAGGATACCATTCCCAAGTCTCAACTGAATGCTCAGAATAATAATGATGCAAGTAGCAAAAAAAAAGTGGAAAATTTAATGTGATATAACTATCCAGATGAGTTGACAAGTTGTCCAGAATCCAGATATGGGCATGTCATAAAATGAGGTCAAAATAAATAGACATCCCGGATTAATCAACAGTAGAAGGCATGAATAACTCAAACAGCTATCTTCAAGTCAAACTAAATTTTGCTGGTTACTTCATCAATTCCAACATATCCTTTCACACAAGCTATGTTAGGAGAGACAGGTAAAAGGATATTTGCTTGGAAAAATAAAGAAGGGTTCATGTTAAGAACAAGTTGCAGGAATTACTTAGATAAATAAATAGGAGGACGGAACGTCAAAAATATCATTCTAAATTGTCATTAATTAGCATTTCAGAATTGAGCAAGTGCTGAGCAATGACAGGGGAGACCCTTTGAGGAGAGATCTTTCTCCTTGCTCTGTTTCATTTTCAATCAAGCAATATTATCATTATTTTCTTAATTTGTTTTCTCTATTTCCATTACGGACTCCCATCAGGTTATAGGCAGAAGTAAACCAGAATATTCCATTTAACTTGCCACTAACAGTAAATTACCAAGACAATTATATTGCTAACAAGATACAGTTCACAATCAATTATAGGATGGCAGAGTAAGTGACCCTTCAAAGGCATGGTTTTCATATTGAGGTGGTTTCTGGGTTCCCTAATTTTGTACAGGGACATTTCTAGGGGGAAGATAATTTGGGTTACATGTTGGGTTCTTATAAATTACCGTAGCACCTAGAAGTCAGGCGATATAATGCAAAAGAATTATATTCCCAGACTATAACTTTCTCCCCTTTTGTTTTTCTTTGAAGGAAGGGAAGAGAAGAGAATTTCCACAGCATATGCACAAGGAATGCATTATATGAAAAGTTAAACTACAACTGCTATCTATTGATGTAAATCATTGTGCTGCGTAACAAGCTATCATGAACAAATCTGTGTTTCTAGCTAACCAATTAAAGTTTTTTACTTTGGGGAAAAAAAAGTTGTTTCCCTCAAGTATGCAGATACAGGTTAAATTCATACCTCACTGCCATTCAAGGTCATAAAATAGAAATGCCGATGACCCTTCAAAGCATACTCTCTTTGCCGTGCCTCGTACGCTTGCATATCAAGTACCTGTTTGGACCATAAATTGGATATTTAAGTACCTAAATGTGAATGATGTGCACAAGCTGTACCTTTGCATATACAACACAAATCACATCAATACCCCTACATAGAATAGCAGTGCAAATACTAACACTATAAGTTATAACATAATCCATTAATTACAGAACCCAATATGCTTAGCATACTCCTTCTCCTCCATTAACAAGAAAAGTAAGTTGAGTGTTAGACATGAGCTATTCTTTAGCCCCAGCCTACATGCATAGGCTTTCTTTTTGACATGTGCTACACTGCTACTGCATTAGATCAATACATTATTCTTTGTTTACTACTAAGCAAAATGTTAATAGTTTTCCATGGCTCTTAATTGCTATTTAAAGAGCATTAGAGCAATTCAAATCATACAAAAAGAAGCAAGACAAACTATGTCCATCTTGATGATACACATGGTAGTAATTTAATTAAAAACTAAATCAGCCCACTCCCCACTGAGTGCAATGCCAATACATCAATTAGCATCATTACATCATATAATATTTTTTTTCTGCAGTGAAAAGAAGATATAGGAGGATGAGAACACAAACAATATACGGGGGGAAAAGAAACGAATGAGAAAAATAGAATTAAGTACGAAAAATCTAACATAACTGCACCTATAACTTCGTAGAAGGCAATATTAATTCATCCTTCCCCAAAAAATTCAGCTAAAATATGGAACCAAAGCATAATATGATCACAAAATTTTGATATTCGGCCTCAACAGTCAATATTTCATGTATCATAACAAAATTATAAGTAAAATAGTTAAATTGGTATAGGGATAATAAAAAGAAAGAGAAGTATTGTATGTATTACCTCTCCAACGTATTCAATAAGAAACTGGCCTTGAGCTACATTCTCAATTGCCTTCAGTCCATAACCCTTTTTCCCACATTTAAACCACTTCAGGCTAGCATACTTGTGTTTTTGGAACTGAAATCAAGCATTTGCCCGACAATCATGTCATTTGACAAAAAGACCAAATACTAGTATATTTTCAGTAAAAAAAAAAAAAATCAAGTTTATAAACCTGCTGGTTGGAACAACGGTCCCCGCATGGGCAGGTTCCTTGCACACATTCAATATTAAGAATTCGATTTAGACATTCATCCCCACAGCCCAACTTTCCTTCTTGAGATGGCTTGCAATGACAGACCATTATCTGATACAAGTGCAGAGGAGCAATGAATCAGAAATATAAATCTGATGCGCAAATTTGCAAATTCCAAACATGCTTAATTGAAACCTAAGTACTATCCATCATATAAACCACAATCAAAATGTAAAATAAAACTATTAGTGACTGATTTAAAAGCAAAAGAAAGGCATATATGTAGCAATTGGAAGCAAGGCATCAAAGTATACAGTTCCTCATCATACATAAGAGAATAATATAAGGTCAACAAATTTATCCATCCTCTGCAGAGCACATCCACTACATAAAAGTACAAAAAAGTTCAATTCATATTTAGGCAGGGGAGTCATGGCCCCATCAAATTTTCTAATTCTCTCCTTTATATGTAATTTTTTTTAAAGACAAAAATATCAAAATTTATGGAGGAGGATGAAAGAGTTTTAACAAAATTCACTCAATTTTACAATTTAATTTGACAAATCTCACACAACATATAGATTATGTCTTTGTTATGCAAAAATTTACAATATAATAATAATAATATAATGGAAAGAAATTTATATCAAGAGGAAAACATAACCAATATTATTACAATACATAACTTTCGACTTCAAATAGTAATTTTATGACTCAAATCTCTTGGTTTATAAGGGAGTTATTTTTTACATAAACATGCATTATATAGTGACTTGCAGACATTTTCTAGTTGTGCTGATATATAAGTCCAATCATAATTATTCTTCAAAATTCAATAAACTTGCTATATGTAACTTGTGTGTAGGCATCTACAAAATTTATAAAATTATCAGAATTCTAAATTTTAAAAGTGATTACTGCCAAACATATGAAATTTTACAATAGAAGATATAAAAATTTATTTCTAATTAATATTTTATGTGAATGGTCAGCCCAACTAAAACAGTCTAGCTCCACCACTGTATTTAGGTATATGCTCTAAATGTCAATCAACTCTGACTCAGATGGGCTTCCATGATCCTGTGTGAGGGTTTTGTAAAAGTAGCAGTTACCTATTTCACAATATTTTAGGGGGAAAACAATAATAAAATGATGGAAACTTGAAGGAGGGCAAAGAACCCTCCTGAAATAAAACATTATGCATATTATGCATATGTACTTGAGAAAGAAAGAACATATGCAAATCAGCACATCAAAGGTCTAAAGTCATAGAAGGAAACCATCATGACCAGTTTCACATTTAAGTAAGTACACACTAATCCAACATCGTCACTAGTACACTAAAACATATATACATATCTATCAAATTAAGTAATATGATAATCATTTGTAATAAATTCAAAACTAGAACAATCCAGGACCTCATCAATAGTCTGAGTTTTATGGCTTCGATGCAGAAATTCATTGGTCAAAATATGGGTAAAAGTTGACTCCTGGGAAACTGCAATGCATAAAGGAAATTAAACATCAGACAATAAGATAAAATCACATTCCTAAAAACAGTCTAGCTTCAAGCTTAAATTTTATTTTAAAATAAAAAACTCCTGGGGAACTTGGTAACAAATGTACATACCTAACGGAGGCCGATATTCTAATTCCTTAAAATTTTTGGAACCTTCATATGCATCTTCTTCACCCGAGGCATCTGATAATCCCAACTCCGCATTAATCTCTGCATTTGACTTTTCTTGAGGGATAGCACAATCAGCAAAGGCTTTATCACTGCTGTCATTACATGTCCTTCAAAAGAATATCACCCATGACAAGATGCTAGTTATTTAAAACTGGGAATATCACGAATAAGGTATTTGCTTATGTACTTTGTATGCAAAGACATAAGAGGATTTTAGAAATATAAATCATGACTAATTTTACAATTAAAACCCAGATAATGACTGAAGCACATGGTCAATTAGTTACAAGTAAAGTCAATTATGAAAAAATATATTACAAACAGATACATATCATATTTTGTCTCTTCAGCTTCTGATCAAGAATTATAGAAAAATAATAATGAGCAATATGAATGAAACATGGTATACCAGGTGCAGTTAGTTTCATCAATTCGGTCTGCAAGCACAGCTGGAATTCGCCGCCACTTGTGACAATCATCACAACGGACCCATGCATTACGGGGTGATAGAAGTTGCTCCCCGTAACCAATACCAGACAGCGTGTCCAAATTAGATAAATTGACTGATACTCTGTTGTCATTAGCAATAATTTTTCCAGCAGCATCCAGCTTATGATTTCCAGCATTTGCTTCTAAGTGACAACAAAAATCCTATTTATGTTTAATTTCTCAAACCATATAACTAACAAATAAGATAAAGAAATAATAAAATAAAGATTTAGATAGTCATTAAGGACCCAAGGTCATTCTCAGATGAATCCAAAAGCTACCTGGATGTGGGCAATCTTCCACTTCACATGTAACTTTAAGAGAAACACCTTTTCCCTTGACTTTGCTCTTATTAATTGCCTTTATCTGTTTCTCCTTGTGTATTCCGGCAGTAGTCTTTTTCCTTCCAGTTGAGTCAGAAGCTTTAGATTTGGTCTTGCTAACTTTACTAGGTCTAAGACTTTTAGGTAGTTTACGCCCCAAAGGTCTTGCAGATGACAGCATATTCTCAGCAACCAGGGAATCTGAAAATTCATGGTCAACAGATGGTTTGTCACTTGTCTTAAAGTCCATATGATTTTTAACTTTCAAAGCCTCAGTGGAGCCTCCAAGTTCGGTCTCTCCAGAAAGGGGAAATGATTCTGGGGACAATTCTTTACTGCTCAAAGATTTGCTTATATCAGTGGGCAATTCCAAAGAGCTGACCGCATCCCTGCAATTTTTCTTACGTCTGTGATTCTTTGAATGCTTAGCTCTACTATTCTTAGGTGGACCTTGTGATCCATCTTCAGTGATACAATTACTTGAACAAATAACTTTCTCTTTCTTCTTCCCTCTCTTACTGATGGTAACATCCAATTTAGAATTTATTTCTTTAGAAGAACCTAAAACAGCATGATGTACATCTTCTTGATGTTTTTCTCCAGCCTGGACTTCAGGAATTGAATTGATAACTTCAGAATCAGGTGAGGTTCCAGGATCCATACCCTTGGTATTGATAGGTTCAATCAATGCTTCAACCACCTTCTCTGAAGGAACTGCAAGACAAGGTTCCTCTGCATCCCCATATGACTTCTCTGTTATTTCAGTAGTTTCTAAGGGGTTATTTGCAACTTGTTCATTTAGAACAAAACCTTCCTTGTCCAGGTCATTATTGAAATATTCTGAATTACCCAAAGCCACCACTTCAGAAATTTTATCAACAGCATTGCCAGCTACTTTCTGAGAACCTGAACCAGACCCCAAGTAGGAAGAAGTAGCCAAGCCATCAACAGACTCAGGAATCAAGACATTTGAGCAACTTAAATCAACTTCTTTCCCAAATTTGATCTTCAGACGAACACGAGTAGTTGAAACAGAACGCTTCTGTACTGAAGCCAATGAGGTAGTACTTGCACCATTCTTAATCTTAACCGCTTTCCCACTTTGACACTTGCTTCTAGCCTTCCCCAATTCTTGGCACACAGCTTCACCATCTCCAAGGTCATTATCTTGCTCAAAAAACTGTTCAATATTTCCAATCATTCCCCAGATAGAAGAACGAGCTGGTTTGGAGAAACAACTTCTTTTCTTTCTAGCAGCCTCTAAGTTTAGCTTCATACCCCCATTTGGATGTGTAACCTTGGTTTTGTTCTTGCATTTTCTTGAAGCCTTTTTGGCTTGTGTCTTACGGCCAAACTTAGTTCTTCGACTATTCCTTTGAGAAGGTAACGGTATGCCTTCAGTGATACAATCAACTTCAACAGCTTCTGTTCCAACATTATCCATCTGCCCTTGATTGTTTACAGCATTATTATTATTAATGGAAACATCATCACCCTTACAGTGTTGATCAGGAACATCCTTTGCAGAGCAGTTGGTAATTAAAGCAATGGAGGGCAGATCTGATTCTGGAGAAAATGGTTTTCTAAAGGTAGAGTTGGTAGTTTCCTCTGAGGAACAGTCCTTCAATTTACAGACATCATCTTCTATTTGCAGTATGCCATTCTTCATTTCACACTCTGGATCCAACAGGGCAGGCTCACAAGGAAAAGCAACTACAGGTGAGCTCCCAACAGTCTCATTGAAACCTGGAGAGGATGATACTTTTACACATGAATTAATGTTGATGATTTCTTCACAAGTACTATTCTGATCCTCACCATCTTTCGGATCACATGGCTGATCACTTGTGCTCTCTACTTCTGTATCTGTACATAATGCACCTGATGGTGGCCCTGATGGCACTTCCATAGCCGGAGTAGGAGATATCTGCCTGCAAACATCAGTTTCCTCACCATCTTTCTGATCACATGGCTGATCACTTGTGCTCTCTACTTCAGTATCTGTACATAATGCACCTGATGGTGCCCCTGATGGCACTTCCATAGCAGGAGTAGGAGATATCTGCCTGCAAGCATCAGTTTCCTCCACAATTAGAGCGTCACATTTTTCCACTACATTCAACAAGGGATCAGCATTTCTCATAATTTCCTCCGGCTCACTCTGCCAGTTGCAATCAACTAACAAGTCAGCCATGGATTCTGATTCCAAAGACACTTCGCAATCCCTGAAATCATGTACATGACTGAAAGCATCAGCAAGAACACCAGTGACATCGATTTTGCCTTCCAAGACAGCCAAATCATCTCCTGCTGCAGGCAATACATCACTCTTATCATCCCTCTGCTCATCCTGTCGAGCACAATGCCTCTGTGAATCATCTGTAATTAAGGACCGTGACTCATCACCCTTCTGCTCATCCAGTTGAGCACAATACCTCTGTGAATCATCTGCAGTTAAGGACCCCAACGGCAGATCAAAGTTACCCTCGTCCAGAAAACTTCCCTCTGAGCCACTGTTTACACAGGGAACTTCAATGCTCCCACAAGAAACCCCCAAATAATTCAGGCAATCATCTTCAGCAGATTTCTCCAGTTGCAACAAATCAGAATTTTCGCATTCACTCACCAAACCTAAACCCTCTCCGGACCCCTCGGTAGCATCAATACATTGTTTGGAGCCAACAGGGTCCTCTCCCAGACAACCATCAATCACAGTGGAGAGCTCAACATTAGAGTCCACCACATTGCAAGCCTCTTCCTTTAAACAAGACTCCTGCACAACAGAAACAACCTCCTGCTCTTGAACCTCTGAGCACAAATGCTGCAGCTGCTCAATAACAAACTTTTCTGAGGGATCATCAATGGCAGCAGATCTCCCACACGACCCCATCTCAATCATTCAAAAACCATCAACAACACCACAGGCCACCACTAACCCTTCACTCTCTGATTAACTTCAACAAAAAAAAACGAGAAAACGAAGAAAAGGCAAAAGAATCACTACAATGCATCACAGAATACCTGACCACACAACAACCAAAACGAAACGGCACCTCGAATTAAGGTAAAGTAGAGAAGAACAGTACCTCCACGTGAAAACCATTGCCCGCAAAGAAAACCCTAGAAAGCGGCATTATCCTGAGACCCCCCCTCTGCACGGAAAGTGAGGCAAAAAAATTAGATAAAGAAAACCCTACTTGCAGAAAAATGCAGACGCTATCACGAGTTCCTAGGTGCAAACACGCTACGAGAATAATAATATAAAGCCAAAATTGAAAACAAAAAAAATTAAAAACAGAAAGAAAGAAAAAAAGCAGAAGAAAATTAGCGATATTAGTACCTGTTCTCAGGATGTGCGAGATTGAGGATAAGGAGGTTATTAGGCTTAGGCTTTTTTCAACAATGGTTTTTTGTTTTCAGAAAATAAAAGATAATATAAAATGAGAAATATTCTTTTCTTCTTTTCCGTCTGGGTCGAAGAGAGAGAGTTGGGTCTGCGTCGCGCGCAGAGTAAAGAGAGAGAGAAAGAGATGGTTGGTTATATTGTCAACGAAAAACAAATAAAAATAAAATCCAAAACGGTTTGAGAAAAAAAACACAAACAAAAGAGAGACGCTGCGCTTCCTTCGTTTCTTTCCGACCCAAGCAAGATTTTTATTTTTCTACTATTTCTTTTTTATTATTATTGATTATTTATAGTAGTAATACTTGATTAGACCGTTTTGCCCCATGCGACTCTCATCATCATTCATCAATGTTTTTCTCTCCTTTTTTTTTTACTCCTATGACATGTCACTAAAACCTTGCCACACACAGTTTTTTTTTTTCATCAATTTTTCCGGGTTTTTTTATCAGTTCCGGTTTCTTTATCAGTAACTAGTTTTGGACCCGTGCGCATAAGCACGGGACGGCTTCGCTTCGCTCCGCCATGTTATGCTAAATTTTTATAAATTTGGTAATGAACATAGAGCATTTACAGAGTGTATAAAGACAAATTAGTGTCCAATAACTAATTCGAACATGACAAAATGTTTTGTAATTGTTGGATAATCACATTTTCATTAATGCTTAGAAAAAATCCAGCAAATCAGTAAAGAAC
>PYAF01003243.1:5656680-5670916 GCA_007407185.1 Glycine tomentella | reverse complement strand
TATAACAATTTACACGCTTTATTCAACTAACTAACTAATGTATGTTTTAAGTTCAGTCATATTTATTTTTGTGATCCTCATATATTTCAATTAATAAAACTAAACTTTGCAATTATATATTGAACAGCTGAAACTATACGGTATACTCACAATAAGCTGTAGCAAACATATACTTAAAATGGATGTTAAATCAAATGATACTAGACTCATATATAATTTGAGTTTAACATGTTTTGAAATGTGTCTACTGAAATCAAAATACACTTAGGCATTTGAAACTTTGATAACAAATCCATCAGTATACAGCGGGGCTAGTAGATGTGTTATATCAACCATGTGTGAAACAAGAAGCATATCGATCCAAATTAGAAACATGAATTGAATGGTAGAAGTTGCGGACACACATTAATGCATATATACAGATGGAGAATGCCACGTACCAGAAGGAAATTGAGTTCCTTATTTTGCTCCTCCAAAATCTTGCCCTGAGCAGTATCAAAGGAATTAAACTAGAGTGGGTGTTCTTTTCTTTTTTTTTTTTTTTTTATCATATATAGCATAAACTTTTACTCCAAAAGACATCATCATCATTATAACAGTTACATTAATTATAGAATAATCAAATGAGAATTATAATTGATTATTGTAAAAAACGGGAATAATAAGTATGTACCAATAACTATTATGGTTATAAACACATCATGTTTTTAATTGCTGATATAAACACTAATAACTTTTTTTAATAAACACTAATCAACTTTTAATCTTTATCGTTAATATATATACACACACAGTGGAAAAAGCTAGACCCACGTACATTTCTCTTGAACATGCTGTGCACTTCCATCTGTGGCACAAACAAGAAAGGTCCGATGAATTGAAACTTGTTTAATTTTTGCTAACCAAATAAATATAAAGCTATGATAAGTATATTAAAAAAATTGCCTTTTTCTCACGGACTACACTGAGGCCATTTTCAAGGGCATCCTCTAGTGTCATCAGTTCCTTGTAATTGAGTGACGTGATGTCCTCCCCTTTCAAGTGCCTGAAACGTATACACTTGATCAGAAAAATAAGAGATCATGCTGTTGGATATATATATATATATATATATATATATAGGGATGCATAGTAATTTATTTATAGTTACATATATACCTGAGCTCAATCTGCATGCTGTCATTCTCTTTCTTGAGTCTATCAATTTCATTGCTGAGGTTCTGCGGTGAGTTCAACAACATTATTATCGTCGTAAATCCGAACATATATATATTGTGTTCCCTCACCCCCCAAAAAAGACAAAAATGGACGAGAAAGCAAAATTTCTCAAATAAATTAACATTATTAATTATTTGCACTAGATCTGGCCATGGCTCTATAGCTTAAAGCTGGTTGCAATGTCAGTGAAGAAACGTGTAGTCAAGAGAGAAAATTTATCACATGCATCTTTGTTGCTAACTCCTACACCATTCAGCTTTTGACACATTTGCAAAGAAAAGGAAGCAAGTGAATATTGTTTTTATAGTCAGATCCGTTCATATATAGACATATATACTGATCTTGCCTTTCTTTGTCAATATATATGGAAGTTATAACACTCATCAGATTAAGATATATAGAGGGAGTGAGAGTACATGTTCCAAATGTAGATCTACTCATAGAAACATTGGTTCTTGGGCCTGAACATATTTTTAGCAAGGGAAATCAAGCAAAAACTACTAGATGCTAGCTTTTAGTTATTCATATTTTAATTTTTTTAAAAGATAAAAAAAACCCTACCTCATGCTTAGCATCCCAGAGGGTCTTCCCAGAAGCTCTTTGGTATCTGTCCAGAACGTCAATCAACCTTAACCAACAAAAAGATCCAAAGGAAAAAAAAGAAAGTGATGAGTTTTGAAGATAAGTGGAAAAAAAGCTATATATTTTCCTGCACCTGAACTCTTCTTGATGAAACAAAGATATAAACAAAGAAGATGAAGATTAAAAAGAACAACTCTTAAATTAATATTACGTGGTGGAGGGGCTAATGTATTCATGCATCTTCCCAGAGACACCAAAGATGATAAGGGAAACTTGAGCATCACATAGAACACTAATTTCCTTTGCCTTCTTCAGGATCCCATTCTTCCTCTTTGAGTAGGTAACTTGCCTGTTGCTTGAGTTCTCGATCCTTTTGATCTCAATCTTACCCCTCCCCATATCTCTCACAACCTTTCTCTTCTTCTCTTCTCTTTCTGTTTATTTTCTTTCTATCTCTTGTGTTTCTTATTGGCTGTTGTGAATGGAGAGGTGGGAAGATAAAGAGGGTATATAGCAAGCAAGAAAAAAGTAATAGCGGAGCATTCCATTATGGGTTTGTGGATGAACAACTTTCTGAGTGGCACAGAAAGGAAGTGCTTGTTTAAGGTTGTGACAAAGCCAACTCAACTGCCTTTATTTCATGTTTATTAATTAATTAATTAATTAATTTGGCTTTGTAATATATCAGTTTTGAACTTGTGATCCATTTTCTTAACCCTTGGTTTCTTTATGCATCTCTCCAATTGGAATTGTTTTAGGGTTCTCTTTTCATAGTATGTGGATTTTTAGGGTGTACTTGTTTATTTATCTACTTAAAACAAGGTTTTGGTGCAGGTTTGAGATGATAGATTGGTGTGTTTAATTAACTTTTGTATTGGTGTGCGTGATTGGATTAACTTTTTTAGGGTTTGAATGACGGGTAGTGGAAACTAGTTGTGGGGCGCTCAACCATCAAATCGAAAGAAAAGGATTATTATTCTCATTTGTGTGCAAGGAATAAAAGCTTTTTAGAGTAATGTGTAAAAGGGCATAGAGAAAAACAATTAAAATGTTGCAACCACAATGGAAAGAAGTCTCAAGCTTATCCATCAAATTAATGGAAGACCAAAGATATATCATGAATTGGAGTTAGGGCAAGCATGCACTAGTAAATAATGGTGACTCCCTGCCTGAATGGAACCTCTGATTTGAAAGGTGTGGTTGGTAGAAACTGCAACCCTCAAATCACTAGCTAGCTATGGCTGGAAGATTTGCATGACATGACAAACTCAAGAGGAAGAAGTTATGTTACTACAGCTATATCTTGCATGCTAACTGGTACAAGGAAATGTATATATGCCTTAAAACAAATTCCGAGTGGTTTTTTTAACAAAATTGGACAACAAAAAAATTGTTCCATTAATTTTTAAGTGTATATGAGAAAAATGAGTAAGAAATAAAAATAATTATAATGTTACATACATATGGTCAATTAATTTTTTTTTTAAAATAATAAAACTGTATTTTACCTCTCTGTAACAAAGAAACCAAATCACACACACACATATATATAAAGAGAGAAATTTAAATTTTATTTATTTACCAAAAAAATATTTGACAATTCTATCAAATTAATTATTAATTATTAATTTGACTACAAATAATTATTTTGCTGATGAAACAACCTATGGTGATTTCAAATATAGATTCATCCATGATGTGTTGTCTCAAAGATTGGTCTAATTTGGGGGTGACACGTTTAATTCAGCCAGACAATCATAGCAGTTATGTTAAGAAATTAATAGAGGTTTAATTTTAATTTTAAACAGACCTAAAAGTAAGCAATTTATTAGGTCATAGCTATACAACACAATATAAAATCTCTCTCTTTTTTTTAGTGAATAAAATCTCTCTTGAAATTCTTCTTTTGTCAAACTTTAGTACTTCTAAATCTAATAATTTTGCTTACCTTATAGAATTAGAAGTAGCAAATATTTCTTATGTCACACATTGTTATTTCTTTAGATTGAAACATATTTCTAAAAAAAACATGCAAAAAACAGTAAATAATAGTGAAATTATGTGTCATAAGAAGAGAATATAATAAGTTTTTTTTAATGAAATTAAAACTCAAATTTATAATATAAGCATTAATATAAAAGTAGATATTATGATAGACTTTTCTTAAGACATAATTCAGATCATGAATCAATACTATTATTTATTTATATATATTATTATGTTATATGATAAATTCATGAATAAATCAATGCATTAAATTTTTTATCTAGAATTTATGGGTTGTTACAAATATCTCTTGACAGATAATCAGCCTTTACTACTAAGCAGTGAACCAATTAACATGAGTTGTTCGAATTTAACTAGTTATCTTAAGGTGATAAAATAGATTGAGTTGACCAGCGTATATAACTCAAATTTACCTCATGAAATCCTCATGAAAGGTAAGATTTGAGATTCAAATTATGAGTATGAATTAAAATTAAGTCTTTTAGTGGACTTAGTATATAAAAACTCATGTAAATCGAGTTTTTACTTGTCTTTGGCCTTATTTTAGTAATCCAAATTGAAATTATGCCTTTTACCTTCACTTTATATAATCTGCGACTCGCATCAAGCTTACAAACTCAGCTCGAACCTCATTTGATGAAATATAGGAATAGGATGTTCAAGCTTCAAATATTGAACATAAATTGAAGTCAAGCCTTTTTATCACAATCTAATAATGGTTCAATCATAGATCAGTATGCAAAAAGTTCATACAAATTGATCTTTCATCATATTTGAGCTTCATTTTAGAAGCTTAAATTGAATAGGAACTTTTTGGTCTGACTCATTGTAGTCTACAACCCACATTAAGTCTGTATTCGATCCAACTTAAACTAGTTCAATGAAATGTTATGCTTAGACATAAATTTAATTTGGATGAGACCTTTTTGTCCATGATCCACATTGAGCTTGTGACCCCACAAACTTGTCTGATAAAAAATATAGGACTTGTACTTGTAAATTTTAAACACAAATTAAGTATGAGACAGTTTAGCCTTTAAACTTTTTCTTACCCGCTCTTATTCCATATACCTTCTCACCTCACGTGAAGACTAAAGAGTCTCATTTTTTTTTTAAATAAGGTTGACTACAAGTTTTTAAAACTAGAAACAAAAGTAAAATTATAAAAAAAATAATAATTAAAAATTAAATTAAATTATTGTCAAATCGTAACTAAATTCAATATCAATATATAAGAAAAAACACCCTAAGCATTTATATAAAAACGTATTTGTTGATCCCACGCAGAAAATGTTTAATTCAATATCAAGTAGTATTATCTAACAGGTGGTGCAGGAGTCCTTGCTTGTTGCGGTGCAGTGACCAGTATACGTGTGGAGGCCAGTCAAACACATGAAAAAGAGATTTTGATGAGATGTTATTAGGACGAAACTGCTAGGCTTCAGCTAATGCCAATCTATAAATGTACTTAATTTAATGCACTTAGCCCTTTTACTTGTTACCTTTTTTTCTCCACTTCTTCAAGTTCAATTTCAGAAAGCTGTTCTTGTTAGGAAGCTCATAATAAGGTTTCGATTTAACACCATCTAATCTATAGTATCTATATATGCAGGCTAGGAGGCCAGGCATTGTACTCAAAGTTAGTTGACTACTACAGTGCAACCTCCACAATATGACCTTAGGATAAAGGAAATGTTCCCTGCTTCATTTTTTGCGTGCTACAATTTCAACATCTCATAGCTTCAATATTTCATCTTTTATGATGATATGGGGACATCCTTTCCTATGTACATTTATGGATATGCCTGGAATGGTAAGAGCTGAAAACATAGGCAGACCCTAAAAGGGATCGAATTGAAGTAGAGACTAGAAATATTCTAGTTATACCCAAATAAACATCTTAGCCCTTGGACCATTTTCGCCATTCACACTGTTAGAGCCTTTAGTGGTTACTAATTTTGTATTTTTTGAAATAAAATTACTTTTTCAGAAGCTTTTGTACTTATTTGCTAGAAATGTAGCCATTTCTTTTATCATTTTTAATACGAACTGAGGTGTTTGGTTTTGTGAATTTGAATCCGAGTTGAAAATGTAGTTGAAGTAGCCATTGTATGAGGAATCAGCACCGAAGGAGGGGTTGCGTGGTCTCTACTCGATTGCAAGCATGTAATGTGATCCCACTTCTGAGATGCTTCGTGATAACTAGACTAAAGAAATGAAATGAAAATTTTCACTTAACTTAAATGAATCAAATAGAACATGAAAAATGAACAGCAGCATTTAATTCCATTACTGAAATAAAATTACTTCATACAAAGAATACTTCATGAAATAATAGATATATACTGTAATTTTTTAAATAAAATTAATTAACTTTTTTTTGTTACTTCCATTAATACAATTTATTATTTGTTACAAAAAGATTGCAATTTTAACTAAAATTCAAATAAAAAAAATGTATAATTGTAACCAATGAAAAATATTTTGAAGTTTGAACTGTGATCACGTTTATTCATTAGCATATACATGCGAAGAAGAAAATATATTATATTCTTAATTCACTAGGTTTGATAAGAGTTTGGGGCAAAGCCAAGGTATATCCAGATAACATTCAACTGTAGTTCACAACAGCATATTGGCAGATCACTCGTCACTCTCACCATAGATTTCTGAATTCCAACAGCCGCATCTTCAACAAGTTACAACAAAATATACATATGATCAAACAACCAGCACACGATTTCAAAAATGAAAGGTTAAGTCTAATTGCAGGTCAGCACGTGCTCAAGTTCGACCTCCCTGTCATGCTGCGTATACCCATGAGGCACGCTTAGAATATCTTCTTATCACTCAAAACCAATTTGAAATGCTGAAGTCTCTTAGCTTTCTAAGATGTCTCTCCATTTCTTCTCTGCTATGCTCCCACTCTTGCTTTTCTATGACAGTCGTTGGATCCTCTTTTTCACTCTGCAAATCAGATGGCATATCAGAGGTGCAATTGTAATGTAAAGATAAATGACACATTGATGATTATTGATTCAGGAAAGAAATAGTCACCGCATGTATTATTTTGAAGGAGCTCCCACGATCAGATATAACAAGCAAGTCACTCCTTCTATCTCTTGTTCTCCCTCCAGGAGCTGTTACCTACAGAAGACATATTGATGATTATTGATTAGTGTAAATATTAACTTCACGGACACGACAAGTCAAGAATGTCTGACAATTATCCATGTTAACTAATGACACCTGCCTTACAAAAATAAGCCTGGATGGGGTGAGGGTGGGAGGAGAGAAGGAAAAAAAGATACCCTTGTTTATGAGAAAACCATACTTATGCACTTGTAAGCTACAAGTGCAAGAGCCATGTAATGCAAAGAAATCCAATCAGGGTAACGAGTTCTAAGTTCTAACACATCAACTAGAATTCTCTAGTTTTGGTTGGGTTCTTTCGTTTTCTTTAGACAGTAAAATGTAAAGCAGGGTCATTTCCAGAAACAACTAAAACAGCCATCTTCTGGGTTCTTTCGTTTTTCTTTAGACAGTAAAATGTAAAGCAGGGCCATCTTCAGAGACATTCTTCAAAAATAGTTTACCAGAGAAGGAAACTTTTCAATACAAAAATTCTAAATTACAAATAATAAAAATAACGTATAGCCAATAAAATTGGAAAATCCATCTGGAATAACCCTGCTTAATTGTAGTATGAGAAATCATATAGCAATCAACATACCCAACACACAAAATCACATGTATAAACACAATATCCATCTCAACTCTCAACTAACAGCTAGAAGTAAGCAAAGGTGGGAAAAACAAAACTTCTGAGCTCAAATCAATAGTTTGGGACCTAACTCACCTAAGATCTAAGATAGGCTTTGATATTATCTTATAACTCAACCCCACAAAACTTGCTTATAAGGTGAGAACTGCTCAAACTTTATGACAATTACATTGGTTATATTTCTAGTCAATATGGGATTACAACACGTCTATGTATATAGAAAAGAACCATTCAACTTAGAACTTGGCATGAATCCAATAAATTAAACCCAGAGCTTTTTATTTCTTCTCAACATCACGTGATGCTACTTTACAGTATTTTAACTAAGATTCTAGAGCTATATGCAAGAACATTAAGTTTAAGCAAAAGTGCACTTTCATGAATATAATGTCTAGCATTAGCAAAGAAATTGTTAAATAGTAAAATAATAAGAATGTGTTTGGATAGAGAATTATAACTGAGGAAAGTAATTTATTAGAGAATTTTAAAAAAAAAAATCTAAAATTCATTGTTTGGATGTTTTTATATGAAGAATTTTAAAAAATTTTGAAATTTTAAAACAGAATTTTAAATAACTAAAAATGTGGAATTTTAATTTCCTTCTAAAATGTGAGAAATTGAAATTCTCTTCTTCTATAGACACTCGCACCGCACCACTCTCTGCTCCGTTACCGTTAGGCTTTGCAACTCACATGTAAGGTAGCCCAAGTTTTCGTGGCAGAGGATTCGTCGACGTCCGGGGCCAACCCTACCCCCACCACCACCAACAACAATGAGCAGCGTCCCTAGCGCCACCGCAAGGACCTAATGTTGCCGCTGCCGCAACGGAATACCAACTTGGCAATGTCGTTTCCTCTGCCCCCATTGACTGCAGTTGCGGTGGCAATGCAGCAGGTAATCCCGTTCTCAGAGCTGGAGAGGCTGAACTGCATCGGGAGAGGGAGCGACGGGACGGTATATAAGGTGGTCCACCACACCAGCATGCGTGTGTATGCACTGAAGGTGATATACGGTCACCACGAGGAGTCGGTGTGGCAGCAGATCCACTGAGAAATCCAGATCCTTCGTGACGTGGACGATCCGAATGTGGTGAAGTGCCACAAGATGTCCGATCAGAACAGTGATATCCAGGTTTTGTTGGATTTCATGGACGGAGGGTAGTTGGAGGGGGAACACATCCCGCATGAGCAGCAGTTGACAGATTTGTCTCAATAGATTTTCCAGGGGCTGGCGTATCTGCACCAGTGGCACATCGTGCACATGGACATTAAGCCCTCGAATCTGCCGATAAACTTGCAAAAGCAGGTGAAGATCGCTGACTTCGGGGTGGGTCGAATTTTGAATCAGATGAAATTTTGAAAATGAAGAAATTTAATTCTTTATCCAAACACAGAATTTTTAAAATGAAAGAATTTCAATTGAAGCATTTGAAATTATTAGAATTTTAAATTCTTAGAATTTTAAATTGCGTCATCTAAATAGACTCTAACGGTAATCTAAATTCAAGGCTGAGAAACATGACTATGGAAGACAAGTAGTTGCAACAGCCAGCAGAAAATATTTCAAAAGCAACTAGGCTGAGAATTAACAAACATTTTTTTACCAAAACTTTGGCTCTGGTAATTGACTTGGATTTGGAATCAATAACATAAATCTCTTCAAAATCAAGCACAAACTCAGGATCACCCTTCCTTCGATTTTTGTAGTGTTTTGTCAAGTACACCTGTAACACGAAAGAAGTCCAATGAGGGAGACATTCTAGCAAATACCAAGAGCATCATTTTAGTAACTATGTTAATTTCTTTTTTACAATGATTGGACTTATTGCCACAAATTTATAATAAATTTTCCTCTACTACAATACCTATAAGGAAATATGCAAAAAAAAAAAAAAAAAAACTACCATCTTTAAGCAGAAGGGAAAAAAAAATCCCCACGTAGTCAAAGCCAGATTAGAATTTCCACAGCTTGTAGTTGTAGCAGGTATTTATAAAAACTAAAAACTACGTACCCCATTGCCCGGAGGCTCCACGCTTTGCGTAGGTAAGGAGGAGGGAAATTGTACGCAACCTTACCCTTACATATGCAAAGAAGCTGTTTCCAAATTCGAACCCATGACCAACAAGTCATCAAAACACAACTATACCGCTGTGTCAGGGCTCGCCCTTTGTAGCAGGTATTTATGCATAAAAAAAAAATTACGTACCCAATTGCCCAAAGGTTCCACTATGCGCAGGTAAGGAGGAAGAATATTGTACGCAACCTTACTCTTGCACATGCAACCCATGATCAACAAGTCACCAAGACACAAATTTATGCATAAAAGTAGGAATAAATTCTTCAAAGGCATTAAGATGACTAGAATGATATTTACCAGCCTCATTAGTTCACATCTTGTTAAATCATCTAATATTCCTAAAATCTTGCCTTTCAACCCACACTCCAACTAAAATGAAGCAAGGAAGATATATATATATGTGTGTGTGTGTGTGTGTGGGCGCGCGCGCGTGCGCGAGCCAGTGTTTTAACTCAACTAGCAATATGGGCCATCATCTCCCAAATTAAAAGTGACATGTCAAGCATACCCGTTGTAGTTATTCAATACAAAGATGCACAAATTGAGTTCCACCCTTCTTGCCATATAAACTCACTAAAACACTCCCTTCAATCATTTAATCTAAAGCACAACAAGAAACCAACATATACTTCCAAACACTAGTCCTTGTGAATGATGAACAGGGACTAGATTCATAAAAACAATTAATCAGTCTCCCAGGCTCAGAGGAAGATACTTCACTCAGTTCACTGGTAATTGATCAAGCTCATGCAGATGGCAGCATTAATTCCTCCTATCTCACCCTATACTACCTAGAAGTCACATTTAGTTTTCCTCTAATAAGTATCCATCTTATTCTTAAATCCCCAATTTTCATTAAAATTGTAAGAAACACAGTAACTGTATAATTCACATATTACTAACAGCCTGAAACAGAACAAGCTGGCCATACCTTGAGGATCTCCCTCTCAGTTTTATACAGAGGATCTCGAGGCGCATCAATAGGTGGCTCTGTCACATTGTAGCTTCCATAATCACTCTGCGCACATCTAATGTACTACACATTTGGCCAAAACGACAGTATCCATTAAAGAGAGAATTTAATTAAAACCAAAACGTACCGATTGCCATGAATGTAATATGCAATATTATAGAGTTTTTTAATAAACTAATAATGAATTACTTTAAAAGTCATATCTAAAGGAAGTGAAACTTACCTTCTGCGGCATTGGAGCGAGAACCTTGGGAATTGAATAAACATCTGTATCTGGAGGTGTAACATACATCTACGAACAAAGATTCAACTCAACGGTGAAAAGTTGAACAACAACAACAACAACAAAAGGAAGAAGATGTAGAATAGAAGTGTAGAATAGAACCTCTCTGAAGTCGTAGACATCGTTGTCGGGGTCGGGGGGCTTGCGAATGAAGAAGTCGCAATCGACCAGGCAAATCTTGTGGAACTCTTCCTCGTTGATTTTGTAGTCGACGACGGTGTCGGAGTGCCAGCCTTGCGTGGAAACGAAGCTCTTGCTCTCGACGACGGCGATGTCGTCGTCTCCGGCGGCGGAAGCGGCGGCGGAGTGGACGAGGGGGTCGTACTCGATGTCGAAGTCCTTCTTGTTGTCGAGCTCCTCCATTTCGTCCTCGTCCATCTCATAGTGGTCGGGGCCGCCGCCGTCGCCGTCGTCATCGTCGGCGCGGGTTAGGAAAGGGTTGTGGCGAGATTTGGTGGGAGGGCGGAGGAGAAGAGAGGGGTTGAAGAGTGGTTGAAGTCGTCTGAAGGGGAGGAAAGAGCGAGGTGGGTGGGGATTGAGAGAGAGGGGTGGTGAAGAGAAGAACAAGGTAGAGGAAGTCATCATCGTGTCATGGGGTTTTGAAGGGTTTAAGGGAAGAGAAGAGAAGATGCTTCGTAAGTAACTCATTCTGAAGCTGGGTGGATAAGATTAGCTCACTGCTTTGCTGGCTTTTGCCTCCTGCACCAGGACTTCATCTCCAGCTCTTCCTTTTACTAATTATTTTAAATTTCAATATAGGTCATTGCTTAAATAATATAAAATTTATACTTCCTAATTTATTATCTTATTATTATTTATAAGACTTAAATTTAAAATAAATTCTTTTATCAAATTTTATTTATAATTTTTTTGAATTAATTATTTTTAAATAAAATAAATAATATATTGAAAAACAATTAAAATAGAAATTTAAATCACATGTCTCATTTTTCTGTCTCATCCAATTATAATATGTTACGTCATGTTTTATTAGATTTAACGAATAGATGACGTCGTTTCCGTGTCTGTTACCGCCAAGGGAGAGAGAGGAGAAACAGTCTCAATAGGCAACGAGGCCGACAAGGATAACAATAAATTATCATTTTAGTCAATAATGGATAATTTATATTTTATTAGTAAGTAATTGTGTGACATGAGTTATAATTTTTTTAATATTATCTTAGACATGTGGGAATAAAATGTATTAAGTTAAAAAAGAAAAATATTTTTGTCTAAATCACTTTTTGGAAAAACACTTATTTAAAAATTATTTTTTAAAAATTTAAACAAATTATCTCATTATTTGACTCCATTAAATAAAACATCAATGTACAAATAAAAATGAAAATAAATGAATTTGTCTATCCTAATTCTCATCCCCACAAAAGAAGGAGGGATAAGATACAAGTTTATAAAAAATGAAATTAAAAAATAAAAATCCAACACCATCTTATTAGATTCAGAAAATTTTGTGAAGAATTTATCTCATATATTTTTTAATAAATATTTGTTCATATGAAACTAAGTTATTAATTACATTTTAATTGAATATATATATAATTAAATAAAGAATATTGTTTAAGAATTAAAATATATTTTTAGTTAAATATATAATTTTTAAATTTGTTAGAATTAGTATTAAAACTATAATATTATTTATTTAAATATTAAAATAATTATTTTAAATTTAATATTTATAAAAATGAAAAATGAAATAATTATATAATTAACTATTACATATAATAATAAAATAAAATTATAATATAAATATATAATTACATTATTAATAATTATAAAAATGTACGTGACATATTTAATGCTAGATGTATTAAGTAAAAAAGTCAACTTCTACCACTTAATTTGCAGGGACAAAATTTGTATGATCATAAAAATTGGTAGGTCAAGTTGACCCAAAAGAATAAATAAGGCCTTAATGAACTGGCCCCTTTAACAATTATCCCTAACACTGAACACAAATTTCATTCCCTTTCTCTCTTTTGATTCATGGACAAGCCGCATGTGATGTAACCACTTGCCCAAAGGAGACTTCATAGTTCATAACAGTTAACAGTTTGTATAAAAATGTATCAAAACAAAAAACTAGCACAAAGCTATTCCAATCCAGTTTTACTTCGACCCGACCCGTAAGAAACCACCCGACCCAGGTTCCTTTTCTCGGAAAAGAGCGAGCTCGGAATTTTTTTTACGACCAAACTCGAATTGCAGTTAAAACTCCAACAGACACACTCCAATTATTCGATTTTTCTTTAATTTTCGTCAATTAATTTTAGAATCCCGCGCAATCTATCTGGACCAAGAAATTCGCTTGTTCTCTGTGTAATGTTTCTTCTCTCTCGCGCCCTAATTATCGAATCTTTTTATCGATGAATTCGGTGTTTCCGATGGCGGAGGAGAAGAGGGCGTCGTCGTTCGTGAAGAAAGGCGACCGGCAAATGTTCACGGTGGAGCTCCGGCCAGGTGAGACCACCATAGTTTCGTGGAAGAAGCTGTTGAAGGATGCTAACAAGCCCAACGGATCCACTTCGGTGCCACAATACGTCGCAATCGCTCCGGTGAGACTTCTCTTCCATCTCGCTCTGTTTCTCTCTAGACGTAGTTTCCGAGACCATTGTTAATTCGCTTCCATATGTGAAGTTTTTTCAGCTTCTGCTATTGGTGTTTTCGCTTTGGTGCTTTGCATTGTGGTGCGGTGTTGTTTTGGATCGAATTTTGGGTTTGATAGGGGTTTTGTGCCAAACTGGAATTGTTGTTCTTCGAAGCTATCAATTCTATTTGACTTTGAATTCGATATTTTGAATGTTGTTGGATATGCCTTTTTACCCTAATATATGTCCCTGTTTCGGTTTTTTCTGGGCATGATGTAACTTATACGAGTTGCGTAGATGTAAATTGGTATAATTAGAGTCCTAAAGTGTGAAATAGGATTGTAAGAGCAATTGTTCTGTGTTGTTTGTGAGGTAAACCTGTTTCGGAGATGTGGTACTGAATTTTATTTAATTAGTTTTAGGCAATTAAACCAGTTCACACTACAATAAATATTATTTGCAGGATTCCCCGCTATTTAACAAGCATCTGTTTGATTATCTTACTTCAGGTGTTATTCTTTAGTGCATATTTGCGTAATGCTTCTCCTAAAAAAAAATTGCATAATGCTAGGAATTTTCTGAAATCAGTTTTACATGTCTGTTAATAGATACGGCTGGACTACCATGATCTAGTAGAGTCTTTAATATTTGAGAATCATGTAAGGTGTAGTAGTAGTTAGTGGATGCTTACATGAATTTTCTTTTT
>PYAF01003243.1:5635044-5656580 GCA_007407185.1 Glycine tomentella | reverse complement strand
CCCCCCCCCCCCCCCCCCAAACAAATTATTTTGAAATTATGTGTTGTCTTATGCTTCACCATTTTCACAAGTCTCTGCCCATTTTTTTAGGGTCAACCTGTTGAGGTTAAAGAAACAGATCCTTCTCAGCCAAACCGTTTCAGTGCTGTAATAGAGAAGATTGAACACCTTTACATGGTATTTGTATATTATTGCTTGCTAAGATTGTTACTATATATTCTGCAGCAGCATGAATTAGTTATTTGAACAATTGATTAATATTATAGATGTGTGTTAAGTATTAATTTGTAGCTTCTGTATTGTGAATAAATGGGACCCTGAATCATTTTCAGGGTAAGGATAGTAGTGATGATGAGGATCTGCTTGATGTTCCTGATGATGATCAGTATGATACCGAAGACTCTTTTATAGATGATGCTGAACTGGTTGGTATCTTTGGATTTTTTTTGGTTTATTTATCAGTCTCTTGACCTTATATTGCCAAGACAGGAATTGTACTGTTTTGTTTAATGGACCTTTTTTTATATTTCTTTTTTATGCTCCTAAACTGTTCATTATGCAGGATGAATATTTTGAGGTTGATAATTCTGCAATCAAACATGATGGGTTCTTTGTAAATAGGGGGAAATTGGAACACATGTAAGTTTTGCTGTTTTAAAAAATATACTTTGAACATTACATTTTGTTCTTTTCAAACCACACACGTTTAAAGCAAATCATAGAAAGGTTTCTTTGCAACTTACTTATTTTATTTGTTGATCCCTTTTCATTTCTAAGGTTGGTCTCTTATTATCATTTTATTGTATTTGCTGTTAAATAACCTCTTTTTAGCCAACTCAAATTATTCACCAGTCATAACATTTTTGTTTTTTTGAATATCTATCAACATGCTTGTCTTTATTAGATAATCTAGTGTTGTTCTTTATTTGTGTTCCTAATGATGTTAGCATTATCTTTTGTTATTAGTAAACATTCTTTCCTTTGACACTTGACTACAAATTTGTAGTGATTTAATAAATATATTTTGTTGAAGAGTAAATGATTTGTCTTAAAAATTATGAATTAATTGTTTTTTCTTTTTATATTACAAGAAATGAACCTCCTGTACTACCTAATCAGCAACCAAAGAAAAGGCGCAGAAAAGATATATTGAAGAATGCTGGTGAAAACAATGATGGTCATGAATCAAATAAAAATGTAAAAGTTGGCAGGCCAGCATCTGCCAAAACAGCTTCACTACAGGCAAAGAATATGTTAAGTTCGTCTGAGAATTTGGTTGCACCTGGTGAATATATTGAAGACTTGAAACTTCCAAATCAACCGGATGTCTCTGGAATTATTTCGAAAAGGAAAACTGCTGATACTAAACCAATATTGAACCCTTCTGTCTCTTTTAAAACGTCAAATGATGATGTTCCTGCTGTAACAGATGCAAAAGATGCTGACAAGCAGAGGAAAGGAGCTTTTCAATCTAAGAACATTAGTGATAAATATAAAGATGGAAGTGGATCATGTGATGCATCTCATCATAAGTACAATGAAAAAAGTGCTTATACTCATTCCAAATCCCAACCTGGAAGACCCCTAAGTAATATTGATGATTTGGAAAATATCAATCAGACAAAAGAAAAAAATGGTATGCGTGAACTGCCAGATCTTAACTTGTCTGAGGGAAAGTCTGCTACCCAAGCAACAGTAAGTTTTTATTTCTTTTGCTTTTTTGTGTCTCCCTTTTTTTAATTTGATAAATAATTTGAAGAAACCAGCGATACCAAAAAAAAAAAGAGGTGCTCTGCAGTGCAGTGCTTTCTTCAATTCTTTTTTGCTATTAAACAAAAGGGTTCATGATAATTTCAATCACTGCATTCCAAATGATCATTTTCTTAGTAGAACCACTTTCCATTGCAACTAAGAGATCAAGTCCTACACTGAAACTGAGGGATAACGTGACCTGTGCTTGGAATATCTATGAAAAATGGATTATTTCAATAAATCAGTTTTGTTTATAATCAATTGTTGTTATAATTAATTATATGATATTAGTCGTGTTTGATTATGTTAGGTGAAAAATGATTTTAAGATATTCTATTTTGTTTGGATTGTATATAAGAATCAGTTTTTATAGTAAAATTACAAGTATGAAGTTATTTTTAGTAGTTGTTTTGTATTTAAAATAATCAATTGGTGGGGATACAATGGGAAAAATGAAAGTTAAGCAAAGAAAAAAAAGCTGATAGTTTTCAAGCACACGCTTCAAAGCCTTTTACCATTAAAAAAGCCCTTTTTTAATGTCACTTTGATTATTTTATCAAACATACCCGCTTTTTTGAGAACAGCTTTTATTCTTGGATTTTTTTTTCCTCCCAAATATAATCTAATCCAAACATGCCCTCTGTGCCAGATGAAATTAGAGCTGAATTTCCCAATAATGAGCCAATTAATAAGGCAAAAGAATAAGCATTGTTGAATCCCTTTTCTTTTGCATAAAGATTCTATGTAGATGTTAGGCAATAAGCAGTTGTGGGTCATTGTTGCTTCAACGGTTCAACCCAGTCCTTTGACTAGCTCTCTTGGTTTTCATGAAGCATGGTTTATCATTTAAAATGACATTTACCTAATGTAAAGGATGCTAAGCATACATGGGTTGGGTTGTGTTATATTTAGAAGGAATTGAAGTGATGAAGTAAACTATCCTTTTAACCAGCACTTTGTGAATTATACGTTTTTTGTTTCTGTTGCTGTGACAGTGATGGTGAAAGTTATGCATATGGATTTTGGAATTGTATGCATTAAACTATATATGTTTTATTAGTTCCTATCTTGTTCATGAGTTCATTTGAATGTTATGCAGAAATCTGAAAACATGCACAAGAAAGAGGGTTCTAGTGTTAGGCCAAAAACTTCAATGCTTGAAAAGGCTCTTCGTGAGTTGGAAAAAATGGTTGCAGAATGTAAGATTGGATATTTATGTTCATATTTATCATGGATAGGAATTGTGAAATGTTTGTTTCTAATGCTAAATTTTTATCTTCTTTTTCTTTGTTCCTTTTGAATAATGTTACAGCTAGGCCACCAGCAGTGGATAACCAAGAGGCTGATGCTACATCCCAGGCAGTCAAAAGGAGGTTGCCTAGAGAAATAAAGCTAAAGCTTGCTAAAGTTGCTAGACTAGCGGTACTGAAAAATGCTACTTTCTTGATTTTATGCTTCTGGAGATATACTATTTTATACTGTTTACTTAAGGGTTTTGAACATTGTAGTATTAAGTATTAACTATATGTTTTCATTGCATCAGGCAACACACGGGAAAGTATCAAAAGAGTTAATTAACCGTCTTATGAGTATTCTTGGGCATCTGATTCAGCTAAGAACATTAAAGGTATTGCAGCTGTTAAATATAAACAGGAAACCCTTTAGTGTTAGTTGTTACAGTTTCCAACTTTAATCTCTTCCTTTGCTTCTTTTAGCTAACATATATAGTTGAAACCCAAAATTTATTTGGAGTAGAGACTTAAATATGCTTGTTTTTCTCATTTCAATTAAAACTGTCTTCATGAGGAATAAAAATTTCACCTCTAATTTTTCTTGGATATTTTTTTTATCTCGTAGTATCTTGACATTTTCCATAACTGTTATTCAGTGTAGTTTAGGTTTATTAGGTTCTCTTAATTCCTGAAACTACTTATCTTCTCATACAAAGTTTTTTTTTTTTTTTACTTCAGAGAAACTTAAAAATAATGATCAATATGGGTCTTTCAGCAAAGCAGGAGGAGGATAATAGGTTTCAACAGATAAAGAAGGAAGTTGTTGATTTGATTAAGATGCAGGCCCCAACTCTGGAATCCAAGGTTTATTGTAGTTTCCCTTGTTATTGCATTCTTTATCAAATATTGGTAAACTGGCTTACATGTGTTGTATTTCAACTGATGTTCAATTCTGATGAGTTCACAATGTCTCTAATATGTAGCTTGAGATTCTTTAAATTGTTTATTGTTGTATCTGTCAACATCATGTGATATATGTTCTTTGGTGTTCTTATGTTTGCATGTTCTCCATTAAAATCCATACGATGTCTCCTGCCATCCTTTCTATTGGTTGCTCCTCTTAATAATGGATTCAATGTAATTTGGTATTTGCTCTGCAAACGCTAGTTATGGCAAGGTTACTAATGGATCTTTGGAAAGGGATTTAATTGGTTATAGTTATGATTCTCAATTGTGTTTTCTTTCTATATCTTATTATGTTTGCACTGTATCTTGATATTCAATCATATTTTTGCTTAACTGATATTTTGTTCATATAATTTTGGACACATGGTGTTTTTTGGGCACTTCAGCAGCAGCAGAAAGGTGAAGCATCTGGTGATTTTCAAGAATTTGGTCCTGATGGAAAATCAATAACTAAAAGGAAGTTTACTATGGATGCTGCATTGGAGGACAAGATTTGTGATCTCTATGATCTTTTTGTAGATGTATAGATTTGATCTATAGATATTTTCCTTGAAATTATGTTGTTTGTGATATAGCTTTCTTATGAATCTTTTTTGTGATTGCTGTAGGGCTTGGATGAAAATGCAGGTCCACAGATCAGAAAGTTGTATGCTGAGGTGGTTCATATTTTCTAAATCTTCCTCTCAATAATGGTTTAGCAGAGATACTGGGTTGCTTGCATTGTGTTTTTCTGTCTGAGGAACAAAATCTTAATCAACTTGGTTTTTGAAATTCTTGACTTATTTTCTCTAAGTTTGATTTGGTTTATTAATGCCTTCTTATCTAAACTATTATATGTACAGATTATTTGGGTATAAAGTAGCATAACAAACTGTTAATTATGAAATCCCTCTTTCTATCCCTAGAAGACAACAAATAAAATGATTTGCAATTTATTTCGAGGATTTTTATTTTTATTTTTTTTCCAACAACTTTCTTCTTTCAGGAGCATTAGTGCTACTTAATATTTAATATATGTGTATGTGTATACTGAATGTATAGTTTACGTTGTGTGACTTGGGTAAAGTTAATCTGTTTGCATTCTATGGACAAATATATTTATTTTATCAACTTTCAACTTTCTTGTCTTCAGCTTGCACAGTTATGGCCCAGTGGTTACATGGACAACCATGGGATCAAACGTGGAATTTGCAGGGCAAAAGAGAGGCGCAGAGCACTGTACAACAAACATAAGGTATGCCTTTTGCAGTTAATAATGATTTTTTATATCAGTGATGCATTCTTCAATCTGACCCTCTCTCTAAAGTAGAAGAACAGTCTTCCCTTGTTCTAATAAGTTTAACTAAGGAAAGAGTTTCATGAACATTGTATGTGCTCTAGACTGTAGTGTCCTGTCTGGAATTGCAACTTTGGAAACTACACATGCTTGGGGTGGTGGTAGTCAAGGTTGCCAATGTCATATAATTTACCAAAGACCATATAGTGAAATGTGAATAGAAAAATGGATACTTGGATCATAAGGTCCTGCTTCTATCCCTTGTTCTTTTTTACACATTTCAAAGTTCCCCAATTTTGAAGGTGTGTTTGGATGTTGGGAGGGGAAGAGAAAAAAAATCAAACTAAAAAAGGAAGGTAAGAGAACGATTTTTACCCAGCCCTTCCTGAATGGAAGAGGGAGAAACTCATGTGCCTAACCAAAATCAAGCAGTTGAACCTATTGAAACCCCAAGCTAAACTGAAAACCAACATGCAACTTTAAGATGAAGTTCTGGTTGTAAGCTAAACACAGCTTCAAAACCCAAGGCCATGCTATTTATGTTCATGGTTCTAATAGTGATAACCTACCTTTATAGAATGATATCTATATTTTATCATGCTTTTTTTGGATATCAGACAAATGTATATTGGCTGAACCTCTCCTATTGCTGTATTCCTTGCATACTTTAAGTGTTAGAAATAGGTATATTAAATGAATGTGTGCCCATACAAGAGAAGACAGGATACAAAATGATTGTATACGAGAAGATATTAGTGTGACACTTATCGAGGAAACGATAACAAAAAATTAGTTAAGGTGATTTGGACATGTGCATAGAAAGCCATTGAAGGTACTGGTGAGGAGAGTAGATAGCAGGGTTTTTAGCTTTCTGAAAACTAAAAGGGGTAGTGAGAGGCTAAAAAGGACACTGGAGGAAATTATTATAAGGGATCTCATCATGAATGGTATCCTTATGAATTTGGTTTAATCAATGGTGTTATGTGAGCCATGTAGCTGATTTCACTTAGTAGGATAAAGCTATTGGTGTAGTATTGGAAGTGTTAGAAATGATGAAATACCCAAATAAAAGTTAGTAATGAATATGATATATAGTGGAAACTTCTTTCACCATTTTCATTTCATTGGTATTCTATTTGAGTGAACCTAATTAACAATGGAAGAACAACATTTTAATTCTTCGTATGCCCAGATGATAGCCGTGATTTGATATCTGACTGCACAATATTGATCTTTTAGTTGATTTTAATTTCATTGGTTTTATTTGTTTGTTGTTAGGATCAGGAGAAAATTAAGAGGAAAAAGTTGCTGGTACCTAAGCAAGAGGAGAATGTTCGATTTGATATCAATTCAATTGCTTCACAGCAGAACCCACGGGAGAGACCAGCTCCAGAGTCTAGTAGTCATGCTTATACCTCAGGGAACAAGCAAGTTTCTAACACAAGCACGACTGGCCGAGTCCCCTGTCCAATGAATGGTCTAAAACAAGAAAAAGCAAGGGGAAGTTCAAGCAGTTCCGTGGATGATGTCAGGGCTGCAGATGGTGTTTTGACAAAGAAGGTAAAGAGAAAACCAGAATTTGAGTTGGAAGGAGCGCATTTAGGTCCTGAGAAGGTAGCTTCCTTGCAGGGAGAAGAAAGGCCCAGGTCCCTAAAGCAGTCTATAGGGTCACTTCCCACCAAATCAAATCTTCAGCCAACATCTCTGCATGATCTGGAACAGTCAAGCTAACGTAGTATCATGTAGGAGGTTTAGAGGTTTACGAAGCAGAATGTATGTCTCATTTTTTCTTTTCAAATTTTTTTTCCTAATCCCCTTCTCTATCAAATAGTTTATAGTTTATTTCTTATCATTTTTGTAATTATATGTCCTTGCAATGTTCTTCGAAATATAGATAGATTTAATGATATTAGTGATGCACTGGCAAAGAGTCTTTACGCTTCTCTAAGGCAATTGTTCTTCTCTCTTCGCGTACAATTTTGATAAGTAATGGTGTGTTTGCACATACGTTAAAATCATGTTTAACGTGGATCTTACAAATTCTTTCAGTCATGTTTGGTACCTAGAAGTGTGTGCAATGGATAGAAAAATGAGACCTCGATCACAGTACCACAAAAATAAAAAATATTTACCTAAATACCACGTTGCCCAACTTATATATCAGAATGCCATGCGACATAATTCGCTACATGCACCAGCGAACTATGTAAGCTGAGGTGGCGCAATTCTAGTGGTCACATAATAACGGTATACTGACATGGAGAGAGAAAGCGTAGTTCGAGAGTAATTCGCTGGAAAGAGTAGCGAACTAAGTACGGAGAGAGAGAGTAGTTCACTTGAGAGAGTAGCGAACTACGTACAATAAATGAATAACTGTCTCCACTTTCCCATGATATATGTCATCCCTATATTTTTGCATATATTTTAAACTAAAATGGATGGTAATCGACATATTTTTATTCAAATTTTTATTCAAAATAATTTAAAAAAAATTGTATTGTTTTACAAAATTAATTTAGTTAATAGAACTAATTTTTAACTAAATAAAAAAAATATTTGAAAAAAATATGATAAAAAATTCAAATCAACTACTTTCTTTTTTTCCAAATAATTGTCAATTTAAAGTTGAAATATCTTGAATCAGTATTAAATTGATTATAAGAATTAGAATCATTTTAAATAGATTTTCTAATTATTTTTTATTTTCAAATATTCTTTTTATTTAGTTCAAAATTAGTTCTATTAACTAAATTAGTTTTGTATAACAATACAATTTTTTTAAAATTATTTTGAATAAAAATTGGTATTTTGAATCAGTTTTAAATTGATTATAAGAAATAGATCAATTTTAAATAGATTTTCTAACTATTTTTTTTATTTTCAAATATTTTTTATTTAGTTGAAAATTATTTCTATTAACTAAATTAGTTTTGTAAAACAATATAATTTTTTAAAAATTATTTTGAATAAAAATATGTCGGTTACCATCCATTTTAGTTTAAAAGATATGCAAAAATAAAGGGATGACATATATCATGGGAAATGGGGACAGTTGTGCATTTATTGTACTTAGTTCGCTACTCTCTCAAGCGAACTACTCTCTCTCTCCGTACGTAGTTCGCTGCTCTTTCCAGCGAACTACGCTTTCTCTCTCCATGTCAGTATACCGTTATTATGTGACCATTAGAATTGCGCCACATCAGCCTACATAGTTCGCTGGTGCATGTAGCGAACTATGTCGCGTGGCATTCTGATATATAAGTTGGCCAGCGTGGTATTTAGGTAATTTTTTTTATTTTTCGTGGCAGTGTGGCCGAGGTCTCTAGAAAAATAGTGATGCAAACAAAAAAAAAGTTAGGGTTCGTTTGGGGTGGTTGAGATTTTAGTTTTGATTTTAAAATGTAATTTTTTTTAAAACAAAATGTGCTTTATAAAATTGGAGTTGAAATATTTTTTAACTTATTTTACATTCAATTTTAAAACCATGAAAAAAATATTTATGAATTTAGTATAGTAAAAAAAAGACACTTTTGTTACAAGCAATCACTATTATGTCACTATTATTGTTGTCACAATTATCACCATTATTATTATTATTATCGTTATCATTTTATCATTGTCATTAATGTTGTCACTATCACCATCTTTATTACTATTATTATTGTCATCATTATTGTCATATTATCACAACTGTCATCGCTATCATCGACACACCCATTATTGTCATTGTCATTGTCGTCATCGTTGTTACCACGATCATTGTATCATGACCATTAACGTTATATATCTTTATTTTTGTTGTAAAACTTTTTTTTTCAAATTTATATCTTTTTATTACTTTTTACTATCCTATCTCACATAATATTGGCTTTGAAAATTGTAAGGTGAAATTGTAGGCATGAACCTTTTTTACATTTTTGGTGTCATTGATGACAATTATATTAAGAGAAAAATTTTGACGATTGTGCTAACACATTAAAAAAAGTTCCTTACAATTTTGCCAAACTTTTTTATAACAACCTCTAACTTTGCTACTATTATATCTTTTTCTTGCATCTTTCATGACTTTCAATGTTTAGTATTTGAAATAGAAGTTAAGGTAGTAAGCATTTAGGTTTGATGGCCAAAATTTAACTCAAATGATGATAAGATGGACGAAGTTAAGAAAAAACGTAACTACATACACAAATTTGCATTTGGAAAAGAATTAAAATATACATATTTTCATACATAAATTAATATCACTTATATGAACTAAATTATTAATTTAACTATTGATTATAATAAACTCAATATGATCACATTATTTGGCAATTTTACATAGTTAAATAAGGTATAAGAACAATAACTAATGTTGATTAATAATAGAATAATAGAAGTAGAGAGACTAATTCTTAATGTAGTATTAAAATGAAAAGATTATTTAATGAATTTGATTTGTCTGACAATACATGTTAAATTTATGAAAGAAAATTTGAGTTAAATTGTCCTAAAAGACTTACTTAAGAGAAACAATTTTTTTTAAAAATCTAATTAAGTTCCAAAAAATGAAAATTAGTTCCATAATTGACTTAAAAACCATCATTTATAAGGGTCTCACTAGAAATAAAAAAAAATCCTAATTACATGGATACTTTTTATATAAAAAAAAATAGTAGACTAAATATATAATAATAATAAAAAAATTAACATACAAGTCATGCTGTCAAGAAGGGCAGTGTACATCAAATCAAAGAAAAGGAGTCATGTGGGTTTCCTTCATTCCTCGGTATCCAAATCCAAACAAACCACATTCCCATTCCTATTCCCAACGAAGTTCTTATTTTCTGTGTTGCTAGGAACTGAAGTCCCATGTTGGCACGCAGCAGTCTCTGCACGTGCCACATGGTGTTCTCCGTCGACCGGATTACTCCCACCTTCGTGTCTGTGTTTTCTGCCAACGCCAGAGTGTTGGCTTTCCGCTTCCAGTTGCGGAGGAACACACACCTCGTTACCGCCCAACTTTCCAACTCTTTCTCCTTCAATTTCGGATTGGATTCCCAGGTTTCTTTAACTCTTTTCTTCTTCACTGTTTCACTTTTAACATTTCTTCACTGTTTCACTTTTAACACTTATTCACAATTTTGAGATAAACCCACATTTCCATTACGATTAGTTACTGTTTAATAGAACATGATCACAAAATATGAATATTTGAAGACCCTTTTGATGTTGCGTAAATGAATTTTCCATGGCCACATTAGGGGTATTTTTATTTTTATATGCATTCATGAATTCACTACAAATTGATATTCTTTTTTTTTTTTTTTTTCAATTCATGTCTTTTGAATGTTTTTGTTGGCACTTTGCAGAGTTTGAATTCCATTGAATCCCATGCTCCATCACGGTTGCCTTGGACTGGTCCAGTTCCAGGTGACATTGCTGAAGTGGAGGCATATTGTAGGATCTTTAGGAATTCCGAAAGGCTTCATTCTGCGTTAATGCATGCCTTGTGTAACCCTTTAACTGGTGAATGTAGTGTTTCCTATGAGGTTCCGTCCGATGAGAAACTACTTCTAGAGGATAAAATAGTATCTGTCCTTGGATGCATTGTGGCTCTTGTGAACGGTGGGAGGCAGGATGTTCTTTCTGGAAGGTCTTCGATTGGGACTCCCTTTTGTTCGGTAGAGGTTGGCGTGATGGAGGATACGCTCCCCCCGCTTGCCCTTTTCAGGAGCGAGATGAAGAAGTGTTGTGAGAGCTTGCATGTTGCTCTTGAGAATTATTTTATTCCCGGCAATGATTGGAGCTTGGATGTGTGGAGGAAACTTCAGAGACTGAAGAATCTGTGCTATGATTCTGGCTTTCCTCGTGGGGAGGATTATCCGTCTCCTGAGCTGTTTGCGAATTGGACTCCTGCATATTTATTCACTTCCAAAGAGGACATGGAGTCCAAAGAATCTGAAGCAGCTTTTTGCACCGGTGGGCAGGTAACAGAAGAAGGCCTAAAGTGGTTACTGGATAAAGGATATAAAACAATCATAGATCTCAGAGAAGAGGATGTAAAAGATAACTTCTATCAAGCAGCTGTGTGTGGTGCTATTTCATCTGGAAGTATCGAGTTGGTCAGAATCCCAGTTAAAGTTAGGACTGCACCTACAATGGAACAGGTTGAGAGGTTTGCATCTTATGCTTCAGATTGCAGCAAAAGACCAATTTATCTTCATAGCAAGGAGGGAGTTTGGAGAACATCTGCCATGGTCTCCAGATGGAGGCAGTACATGACTCGCCCTGCATCACAGTTTTTTTCTAATCAAGCAGTTATTTCCAATGACATGTCATCATATTATACAAATGGATTTGGAAAGCTTCAGAACTCAATGATTGCTGAGGGATCCTCCCTGAAAAAAGATACTAATTTGCTGCAAGAGGGTTTGAGTGCAACACATGGTTCTGCTGGCACATTTGACTCATGTTCCTCTTTGAAAAAGAATAACGAAAAAACACAAAGTAATGGAGCCTTAAGTGAACTTACTCCTGATGATATTGCTTCATCACAAGCCACTGCTGCTACTAGGGAAGGATCTTTTCCCTGTTTCTCCAGCGAAACTAGCCCTTTAGAAGCTCAAGTTCCTCCTTTTGATATCTTTTCCAAAAAAGAGATGTCCAAATTTTTTGGAAGTAGGAAGATCTCAAAACCCTCTCATTTCAGTTATCAGGGTAAAAGATTGGAAGGCCTGCCGGATTCGAGGAATCCTGATCCTAAAATTGTGGATCCAGCAAAAAGTTCCAATGTGTCAGCTCATGTGGATTGTCCATCTGGAGTGTCCCAGAACACCGTCGGTAGCAATTGGAAGTTAGTGAATTTGAATAATTCCAATTCTGTTAGGACAACAGTTAATGGATTTAGTGAAGGGGAAATGTATTACATGAGTGATGCCAATTTCTCTACCACTGTGAACAATGATATTGATAATGTCAATACTAACTCTCAAAGGATTGGAGTTAATAAGGATAAGGCTAGGCTAGCCTTATGTGATGAAGACTTGGGGCTCATTGAAGGAGACATGTGCGCTTCATCAACGGGGGTGGTAAGGGTGCAGTCAAGAAAAAAAGCAGAGATGTTCTTAGTACGAACGGATGGATTTACTTGTGCCAGAGAGAGGGTGAGTGAATCCTCATTGGCCTTTACTCATCCTAGCACCCAGCAACAGATGCTTATGTGGAAAACTACGCCAAAGACAGTGTTACTATTGAAAAAGCCAGGAGAGCATCTCATGGAAGAAGCTAGAGAGGTAACATTTTCTTTTTCTTTCCGGCTCTAATAAGCATCCAAGCCATTAAAAAAATAGTCCTAGTTGGTTTCCAATAGCCTGGATATCAGAGTTTCTAACAATGATGTTTAGGATCAAATTTGTGTTTTGGTATACATAGGGACAAGTCCTGTTGTTGGGGAGGGGAGAGGATTTTAGATGAGGGCTCAGGGTAGGTGCTAATTGATCTCTGAAGGAGCTTAATGGGAATAGTTTATTTGAAAATGATTTAGCATCATATTTGTCAAGCATTGACGTTGTTATTTATGATTTGAGAGATTATTAATTTCATATTAATCCTAATATCAAGTATTGTGATGTTCTAAATGAAAACCTATGACATAGACATCTTGTGTGCCTATTTCATGTTTTCTATGTCTAAGGATTTTTCCTAATAAGAAAGTTGTAGAGCTGAATATCAATTAGTAAAAGGTTTAAGGATTTTTCCTAATAAGAAAGTTGTAGAGCTGAATATCAATTAGTAAAAGATTTGATTTATCAATATTGATGGGATTGTAGATGTCAACTTCTAAAGATGGACCACAGGAATTTTATGCATGGAATTCTATTGGGGATGGTTGGATCTATATTTTTCATCACTAAAAGTATGCTAGAGACAACGTTGTTCAATCTCTTCCTTCTGTAACAAAGGAATTAAAATTAGGAAACAAATCTTTTAGGGAATGTAAGAACTGAGGAATGTTATTCTGAGCTTTGATTGGTATTCCAACAGCATTTTGTACTTCTGCTATTCTTTTTGGAAACTATATATTTATCCTGATATTTTCTGTAATTAATTTGATTAAATTCATTCTCAATTGAGTTTCTGTATCTCATCCACAGGTTGCTTCTTTTCTATATTACCAAGAGAAAATGAATGTTTTTGTGGAACCTGATGTGCATGATATATTTGCTAGAATTCCTGGGTTTGGATTTGTTCAGACCTTCTATACTCAGGATACTTGGTACTGGCATTTGTGAATTTATGCGGAACAATTTTATATTTTTCCCATTATAGTAAATTTGTGCTTCATTAAATTGTTGCTTAACATATCTAATGGCTCTGATTCAGTGATCTACACGAGAAAGTTGATTTTGTAGCATGTTTGGGGGGAGATGGTGTTATACTGCATGCTTCAAATCTGTTCAGAGATGCTATTCCCCCTGTTGTGTCATTTAACCTTGGTTCCCTTGGTTTTCTGACTTCTCATAACGTATGTCTTTCAAATCCATCATTTATTTCACCATAAAGAAATGCTGGTATCCTTTTGGCCATATGTTTGATTTCAATTCTGTTTTCTATTTCTAGTTCGAAGACTTCAAGCAGGACTTACAACAAGTTATCCATGGTAATAGTACAAGAGATGGAGTGTACATCACTCTCAGAATGCGTCTCAGATGTGAAATTTTTCGTAAGGGTAAAGCTGTACCAGGGAAAGTATTTGATATTCTCAATGAGGTTGTTGTTGATCGGGGTTCTAATCCATACCTTTCAAAGATCGAATGTTATGAACATGGTAGACTTATAACCAAGGCATGTTTGATTATGTATTTGTTATTTGTACACCAAATTTCTGTCTTGTATATTCGGTGATGAGAGCTTTCACTATCTCTAAACACCTTTTCGAAGCAGTGTCATTTCTTCTATCTGATGATTGTCATGTCTTTCAGGTACAAGGTGATGGAGTCATTGTGGCCACCCCTACTGGAAGCACTGCCTATTCTACAGCTGCTGGAGGTTCCATGGTAAGCTTGAGCTAGAGTTGTATTTGTTAGGAACATGGTTTGAGCTGTATCTTTTACTAAAATAATTAGAATGACCGGCTTGATATCCTAGCCTTGGAATATTTTGATTGTTAAATGTCCCATAGTGGCTAGTAATATGGTCAATATACTCCTTGTAAGACTTGGACAATCCTTCCCTCACGAGGTAACTTTTGAGGTTGAGTTAGATTTAGTACATTTCTAATATTGATAAACAATGGTTACAAACCCTAGCTATTATTGGTTCATCCAAGATTTCCTAACCTGCACTTTTCTATACACAGTAGATGGTTAACATTGTGTTGATGTGTCTTCCTACTTTTACTGCATTGCACTATAAGTGGCAGACTTGAAAAGAGAGGAGCTGAATATTATTGGATATTTTTTAATTCAAGCACTAATCCCTATATATAGGCCAAACTTATTAAAGCAAATATGAAAACCAATCCCTATTTTTTGGCCAAACTTTTCTTTTTTTAATCGCCAAATGTTAATTGTTAGTTTATTAGTTTTGTTAGTGGGGGGATTCGAATCCATGACCTTCCCCCCTCCCTTCACCACCAAGTCAACCTTATATCTCCTTTTAAGTCGGTCAAACTTTAAAGGAAATACGGAAACTAAACATATTAAGAGAAAGACAGAAAAAATAGGAAAGATAAAATCTATCCTAATAATTTCAAATATATTCTGAATATATAAAGGTAGATTCTATCCTAAATTAGTGTCTATTTACAACCGGCAGCTTAATAAACTATATGATAATCTTTATTATGTTCTTAGGAGACTGAAACTATTGATATTAACTAAGTTGTAATCATCAATCTTTTCTTAACTACTTTGGAAATGTTGGTGATTGACAAAGCTGAGCGAGTTGCAGAATAACAACTGCACCTGAATGCAGTCCCCTTCCTTCCTTTGAAAACCCCTTTTCAGTTTGTCCTCATTTTATGAAATCAAACTTGTTTAAATAGAGTCATCCTCTCCTTCCTTCCTTCCCTCCCTCCCTTCCTCCCCCAAAAGAAGTTTCTTATAAACTATACTTACATTTTGTTATTCCATAAAGAAAATGCTCTTTTTTTTACGCTTCCTTTTGTGTGGCTTGTATCATGTGAAAAGTGGAATAGTCAACATCTCTAGAAATATTAACCGACTCTGAAGATGTAATGCAATAAATTCTTGTTCCACTTGTGGATGGCAAGGTAAGCCATTATCCAAGGAATTTCCATACAAAGTTTAAATTAGTATGGAAACCTCAGAAGTTGTCTTGTATAATTTCCTTTACTATAACTTCTTAAATTCTATTTGTGCATGAATCTTCTAATGGCATGGTATCTACACTGTAACAGTATGAATTCGACCTGAATTAATTATTGTTTTCATTGATGTTTATTTCTAATGGCAAAAAAAAAACTGCAGGTCCATCCAAACGTTCCCTGCATGCTGTTTACCCCAATCTGTCCACATTCACTCTCATTTAGACCAGTTATACTTCCAGATTCTGCTCAACTTGAATTAAAGGTGAAGTTAGTTACTCACTATATGTCTCATTGCTTATGATGCATCTTCTATGCAAAAAGAAAAAAAATGTTTCCTTTTCAATATGCTAAATTGTCTCTAGGCATGTACTGGAAAAAGCTACATGGTTAACATCACATGATAATAAAAATAGTGAGTTTTATGGAAACGCATTAATTTGATTTGGGAATTAGGGGTTAACTAATGATTTAATGATTTAAGGTTTTGTGATTAGATTACGAGTGAGATAGATTTATTATTATTAACAGATTCCAGAGGATGCAAGAAGCAACACCTGGGTTTCGTTTGATGGAAAGAGAAGACAGCAACTTTCAAGAGGAGATTCAGTACGAATATCTATGAGTCAGCATCCACTTCCAACAGTTAACAAGTTTGACCAAACTGGTGATTGGTTTCATAGCTTGATTCGCTGCCTAAATTGGAATGAAAGGCTTGATCAAAAGGCCTTATAAAGCATATGAAAGTGAAGAACAAAGATGCACTATTCTCCTGTACAGATTATCATTAAGATTGCAGAACTTTGCTATAGTATATTAGTTATTACCAAATTCTAACATTGGTTTCCCAAGAGAAGATAGGGTTTGCCAATGTGTTTTCAGTGTTATTGTTGCTAGAGGCTGTTGTATATATTGACATTTAAAGCTGTAAATTGTTGATCTCAAAAGCAGCTAGTGGTGCTCTCAAAGTTCACCACTCGTACTATTTGGCTGCACTTGGCCACATTTAAAAGATAAATAACACAGACGCAAGGTGCTTTACACTTCTCCGCCTCCAAATCACATTTTCTTTAGATCTTTTCTCTCTATTTCAACATACGCTTTTTTTGCAAATATAAATTTTGCCATCTTATTTATATTTTCCATGTAACAATGGCCTAGCTCCTAGGAAGAAGAAAATCGACCACACAGTTTCTGTCGGGTGACTGGATTCACACAAAATTTACATTATACTATCAATTTCCTTGAAAGGGTTGAGATTTAAAAATGTTTGGCTATTTGGTGACTTACAAAATCCTTACTTGTCTACTTAACTAGAGAAATAGTTTAACTTGAATCAATTATGAAATTTGTTATGATGCCTCGCCAAAAGTAAAAAAAAAAACAACAACAACAACAACTTGAGTATTTCTATAACATGGCTTCTAAAAATTTTAGTAATTGATTGCATTGAATAAGATATATGCTTCGTGGTTATGTCCATTAAGATGGTGCTTTATAGAAAATATTACAGGATATGGAGACGGTTGCGTTTATTCCACTTCATGTGGATGATAACCGAAACCAGAACAGGCAACAGTACACAAAAGGAACAACAAAAAGAGAAATTTATGGTGGACAACTTTTAGATTATAATATATTTGAAAGAACTATTGTACAATGCAAGCACAGATGGATTCACACCAGCTCCCCCCATAACATTGAAAGATAAAGCAAAATTCTAGAAAAAGGAAGACTAATTAATACCCATGGTGGTTTTCTATTCGGGAGAAATCCGTGCAGAGAATGATAACCAAATGGTATCCTTTTCTACTATCATGCATGTCTTATAGTAGTACCACGACCCTTAAAACAAAGTAAAAGATAAAGGTTTTTTTTTTTTTTTTTTTAAGAAAAAAAAAGTGGGGGGAAGAGCAAAAGCATTTTCTTCTATACGAAAGCAAGTTGCTTTTCTTACATGGCCCTAACAGCTTGGAATCTTGGTTCCTTGGGAAGGAACTTCTGCTCAGCATAGACAGACATGTAGTCACCAAAAACAAACTTGGGATAAGTTTCATCCACTTGTTGGTTTTCTTTCTCCACAAGTTGTGGTGCAGGACATATGGTGGCCTTGAATGAAGGGTTATAGAAGGAGGCAATTGATCTTCTATTCCCATCTGGTGTGGCCATAACCCTATGCCAGCAACTCTTGTATCTACCATTGCTCAAGACCTCAATCTGATCACCAGTGTTGATGACAATGGCATTTGGCAAAGGCTGCACATCAATCCATTGCCCATCTTTCAGCATCTGAAGGCCACCAACCTTGTCATCTTGGAAGAGTAGGATTACGCCTCCTGCGTCGGTGTGAGCTCGCAGACCCTGCACGAACTCTGGATGGGGACATGGAGGGTAGTGGCTCACCTTGGTGCCAAAGAAGGCATTTTCTCCATCACCATCATTCAGTGCCTTCTTGATGTACCCTTTTGTTAAGCCAAGATTCTCATCCATCACCTCCATCAGTTTCTCTGCCAATTTCTTTAACTCGGCCCGATATTCCGCCATGGTTTCCCTGTCATCCATGTGAGAAGTCAGCTATGCATTCATGTTGAAGCTCTACCTATTGTGTCATGACTCATGACATGACACCACTTAATTAGTATGTTCTATGGTCATTGTCCTTGGTTTTCAAATTCATGGTTTCCCTTTCATGTCATCCATGTTTTGGTAAAATCACCAATTTTAGTCATCAAGAGTAAGACGAATTGAATTCTGATTTACTTCAATTTGCTTAAAGTTGTATAGATAAGAGCATTAATTTCTTGTGGATAAGAGCAAGTATGATAGAAGAGACTAGAGAGTGCGCATGAAATTATTGGTGGTGTCCTACCTTATATGAAATATCATTTTTTTATGTGATGTCTGACTTTTTTTTTAGTGAGATAAGGCTTTTGTTATTGTCTAACTTTCTTTTAGTATGAAGAGTTGATTTGCTTTATTATATACCTGAATCCTGGTGTTTTTTCTGGCCATTCATTATCATCAAGGAGAGTGATAACATCCTCCCAATCCACATGCTCCAGTTTTTCGCTGCTCTTCTTTTCGACTAAATCGCTTAGCAGCTTCACTGATGTGGAGTTCTTGAAATTCTCCTCTCTTTCCAGCTTATAGAACTCAGAGGCAACCTTCTTCACCCTCTCAAGGAGTTCCTCTGGAATACCATGGTTGATCAACTATAACACAAAAAGTATAAGTTTTCATATGTATATAAATATAAACATGTATTAAACTGATGTTATAAAACATATTAGGAGTCATTCATTGTAAACATAAATGATATAACTACCTGAAAAAATCCCCACTCTTCACATCCATTAGCAATCTGTGCCATAGTTTTGGCTCTTTCTTCACCATTCAGCTTTGAAAAATCAATCACTGGAACAGCCATTAGATCAGAAGGTACAAATAAAGTTGTGAAAAAGAGACGAGTACAAGTGAGAATGAAAGAGAGATAACAAGTGTTATTTGAGGTTGGCTAGCTTTGTTGTGCTGTGGTTTCAATGGGAGGTACCTATGCCTATTTATAGCAAAACTTCCCACCTTATTGGATACATAGTTGGATTTCAACCAATAGTTTATGTTCCCTTTTAAAGTAAGCAGCCGTTAGAGTTAGGTCACGGACGGTGACACATTTAATTAGAATTTTCATAATGTCAATGCTTGTTTTGGGAGTTACTGCTTGTTTCTAGCCTACAAGTCCACAACACAGGCCCCTTCCTTTTCAGGTGATGTATCTTATTAATTATCCCTCCACTAATAAGTCATTTGATTAATCACACAAAGTTTGTTTGATTATTAATTAATAATTAGTAGCAGATCTGTTTGCTAATTAATAATTACTATCAATCCGTGTCAAACAGTGTGCTTGACTTCATTTTATTTTGTTTAAAAAAGTTAAAACAACCCAAGTAACTCACTAAACCATGCCACTAGTGCATTGCAAAAAGTATACCACTTTGGTAAATCCATTTGAATCATTTGAATATGACTTCCTCTATCACTAATCATGAGATAATTTACTTTTTCCTTTGGTATTGGTTCACGAATATGAAGGAAACAGTACCGTTCATGTGAAATTCTTATCTTCTTAATAATATACTATCATTAATTTATCCTTTTGTAGACTTTGAAAATCATCATTTTGCGTATAGTTTAAATCTTTGCCGACTAATCTAATGATATGTTGACTACCCCACATTGCTTTGTAGAACTACTACCAATGAACTCACACATGACGTGCTCCTTTGTGACCATTGCCATTTTGAATACTATACTGTTAATACTCAGATTTGCAGCCATAGTTTTAGGGGCAAGGAAGGGCAGGGGCAAGGCTTCAGTATATAATAATTAATTAATAACACTTACACAATCATTTACCTCTAATTTAATAACGTTGTCAACTTCTAACAATTGACATTCCAGTATAGTTAATATTTTCCTTTTTATAATTATTAAGCATAACATGGCAACATCAAATCGTTTTTAGTTTCCTCTTAGCGGTGGTCACTGATCGCTAATAGATCAAAACTAACATTATTCTATAGTGAATAATTGAATACTTAGTGAATTATTGGGACTTGATTTGATTCCAATTGTCCGAATGTTAGGATACATTTCTGAGCAAAACAGATGATATTGGCGTCTGATTAAGGATTTGAGTTTTACAATCTTAACTCATCCATGGCTGTACTTGTAGTACTTCACAATGTCAAAAATCAAAAATTGGTTGAGATTGCATTACTGGCATGGCATTTGTAAACAAAAATGTATATGGGGCCCATATACTCTTCTGGCCGCGACGCATGGAGTATACAACATCATCATTATGTGAAGACAAATAACTGTTTAGTGCCAGCACTGATGGTTTGATCCCAAAGTTTAATCATTCATATTATTTTATAGGCGAGGCTGGGTAGGATTCTTTCTTTTACAAAAAAAAAAGAAAAAAGAAAAATGGGGTGGGTGATGTAAGTTGAATAATGTAGATTATGAATTTTGAAAAAATGGGATAAAAATATTAGAAAATAGATATTATAAATTTATTGATTTTTATATTAATTACTTTAAAAATTATATTTACAATCATTTATGATTGAATGCAGTATATACGTGACGATTAAACTCTAAAAATAACAAAAAAGTGAAACAAAAATAAAGCCATGACTTTTTTTTACTAACAATGATATTAGTATAAAATAACCTTCATCATAAGCAATGATTAATTTTTATTGAAGACTCTTAGCGAATATAAAATGAATATTCTTTTTTTCAACATGATTTATTTTATATCTAAAAATTAATTAAAATTCAAAACTAAAATCACTTAATTAAGAAATATAACTATCATTTATCATTTATGTCAACAGTTTTTATTACACATCTAACTTAGTTTTAGTACATTGAAAATCAAAACCTAAAGCTTATAGTCAAGTATCATCCACCTAATTATCTTACGGGAAAATAATTTTAGGATTTTTTCGGGTGATGTTTGGCGAACAAGACAAATTAATTTTCCCATTTCTAAGGTTACAAAAAGATGTTTAGGCATGAATGAAAATTTGTTAAGCTAGCCAGCTAGTAAGTCGTAAATTATATAAGTATTTGTAAATATAAATAAAATATATGATTTAAAAATTCAAAAAAAAAACTTAGAGTTTAGTTTAATTGATAGAAGTTTATATTTTACTGGTAATTACTGTAAAATAAAATATAAAAAATGTAGATATTTGAAAACTTTAAACTTTAAATTTTAGTTTGATTCATAGAATATGATAATTTTGTGATTAGTAAATACTATAAATATCCCATTGTCTTAATATTAATAGAAGAAAAGTAAGAATTCATTTCAAATATTAAGGAACATATAAACCTCTCTTTTGATTGAATAACTAATTAAAAAGAAACATTAATTATCCATACCTATACCTATATATTAAATTCGAGGAGTTTAATTTTCATACAT
>PYAF01003243.1:5614050-5634944 GCA_007407185.1 Glycine tomentella | reverse complement strand
AAATCATTATTATATGGATAAACAGTTGATTCTTTTTTTAATTCTTGATATGTGACTTTAGTTCTCATTTTTTCTGTGTTTTTGTCCCTAGATTTTAAGAATATAACAATTTTGGTTACACTCAATTTTATTTCTATGATGTAAAAAATCATAACAATTTTCCGTGGAATAAAAAAAATTATACATTTTAATTTTATGAAAAAAAAGACGTATTAAATTTTTTGTAGAAATGAAAAATATATATTTTTAATTTTATGAGGATAAAAAATATATTTTAGTCAAAGTTAAATTATGAATGACCAACGTTTCAATAATTTTAAAATAGTTTATCTTAAAAATAAATATATATTTTACTTTATATATGTATCAAAATTTAAAATTTTAAATCAAATTAAATTTGAAATATAATCAAACTTAAAAAATAGTTTTTGACAGAAATAAAAAAAAATAAAAGTAAAATTACATACTCGATGTAAAAAAGTCACGTGATTCAATAAACATATGTTTAGAAATATTATATTTAAAAATGAAGACTATGTTTTAAAATATAAAAATAAATTAACATGTTAATTCTAACATTCTAAAAGGCGTTTTTATATAAAAAAATGTATAATCAATATTCAATATGCTCTTACAGGACATTTTATTGAGATAATGTCCACTTCTGTCACCTAGTCCCCAATTAGAAACATAAAACTCATTGTGATGAGAATACATTTTCACTAACTTAAATTATACATCATTTAATTTAGTCATATGATAGATAATAACCCCAAATGAATTATATTATTTTTACTTCAAAATTATATCGAATCTATTTTGAAAACTCCTAATTCAATCCAATAATCAAATTTAGATAATCTCGATTTGGTCTTGAGCACATGTAATGTCTAATCCCACATCATTATATGCACAATGCATGGTTTTGTTTTGGTTGATATGCTTTGCAGGCATTGTTACTGTTATACAGCTGCATTAGAGAGCCTTCTTAATAGATGTTTTATCATCTTGTGTTACTTGTTTCTTCTTGTGATTCATACCTACTGATCTCATTTCATTAATATGTGTACGTAACCTGTGGGTGGCCAGCTGTCCATGTATATATTCATGTACCTGTTGTATGTGCATGTATATACATGATGATTTTGCATTGGAATATTATGAACTTTGGTCTTGGAAACTATCATTATTAAATATTGATTGAAGTAATTTTGCAAATGGATTGTAAAGCGACCAAATACAATTGAATACTATATTGATTAATTTGAGTAAACTCATGAATTTATAATATCTGAACTATATGCCTGAATAAATTAAACAAGGAAAAGAAAACTAAAACTGAATATATATTTACTATTGCTATATATTCAAATTAATTAGTCAATCACACATCATATAATTAATGTTAGACTGTGTTAATTAATTATGTTATGCACCACGTACACAGCACCAGTCTATAGGAAGAGCCGAATATATACTTGCAGGAGGAGATAGAATTTTGAACGACGTGACCTTCACAAAGTTTCTCATGTCACATGCACTATCAGATTTTGATTGCTTACCAGCAATGAAACAGTTAGCTTTTACTTTTAGGTAATGTGAAATTTTAAGTAATATTAAATTTTATTTTTAAGTAATGTGAAATTTTATTTTTATTTTTAATTAATTATAATATAAATATATAGAATTATTAAAAAAAATTCACCACTCAATAATTGTAATTTTTTTTTTTAAGTAGTATCACAGTCATGGCTGACTTCAACATGATTCCGCCACTGCTTACAATAACTTTGACACTTAAGTCAACAACAATATCTAAAAATTGTTAACATTTTCAAATTTAAAACTTGAACACCTTGATATGCATGCCTCCAACAATGAATGAGAGGAGTGAAAATTAGTATGTGTATGCCTTGTGTCTTGGGTACCTTTTATCATGGATTTCATATTGCTCGGGTAATGTCATCTGCATCAAAGCATGAGTCCTTAGGCATGCACTAGTCCTGAGATTCTCAATTGCATGTTACGAATTATTTCTCAATTTTTATTCAGTGTTTCAAATATGTATATATTTTGGGCCCGTTGTTAATTGTTTTTGCTGGCTGATAAAAAATAAATCATTTACTTAAATTTTCCCTTTTTTAGACTGTTAATTTTTATGAAATGTTACTGTACGAATTTATTGTGAAGCCACATGTCTATATTTTTTTTATTCAAGCCACATCTTTATATTTAGTTAGATAGAAGTTAAACAAAATAATTATATAAAAAAAACCGGATTTGATGAAAATTAGACGTGCATTTACAATACAGTTTTTTTGCCAATGAATTGTGCAACATTTTTGTACCACATAGCATTTCTTCCCATCTTCTTATAACGTGCTTTTCCACGTCCTCAAGGTCACTTTAGTGTGAATATCACATTAAAATGGTAAAATATAACAGAAGCAACTATTAGTTGTTTCTGCGATGACGACGAGCATTTAGAGCTTGTAAGACATTAATTCAAACACGCTATTATTTGTAGTAATATGAGTTTTTCATTATAGTTTTCAGCTCTCTATTACTTTGTATATATGAATCCTACTTTCCGTTAAGAAAAAGAATAGCCCATAGTATAGTAGCCACTTGCAATAATTTAACCAGTGCTAGCTAGATTGAAATCTAGGCAAAGCTAGTGTTAGAGAAAATCCAGGAGTTTTGTTAGACTAGCTAGTTATGCGAGTTGAAAGTACTGGAGACAAAGATTATAAATCTAATTCAGCAATCAGGAGTCAGCACTGCACTAAACTCTATCTATATATTCTGTCAAAATTTAAGTAACGATCCCCCAAAATGTCCCATGTTGATCGGAACATGGGTTTCATTATCGAAGGTCAACCAAACTCAAGGCGACAAAAGCTGAGGTATAAAGCTAGCCAAATAAACAACAATTAAGAATCGGATAGCGAAATTTAAGTAGCTTAATTGGTCAAAATCTTTGTATGACGGAATCACGATGTGTCACAGTTTGCAACTTGAATCACGATGTGTCACAGTTTGCAACTTGAACTTTATGTAAGTGGATTGGAATTTCATTTATAACATATATATTGACGAATCAAGGACATCTCAAGTAGTTAAATAAAATGTATGAATATTATAGATTCTTGATATCGTATTTAATTTTTATGAATAATATATATATATATATATATATATATATATATTTTCTGATAAGAAATGTTAATAGTTTAATTTTTATAATATTATTTTTTTTATAAAAAAAAAGATTAGTTGAAAGTTAAAAAAAAAATATATTATTTAGAGTCTTATTTAACTACTTTTACTCATCATCAAAGATTGTCAAACTCTCAAGTTAATTAATAGTTAGACTCTTAAAAATTTATGATTCTAGATAAAAAAAAAAAACAAGTTAACTTATTATAGAACTATTTTCTAAATAAATTTGGATAAAACTCAAACTTACATAAATTCTTAGACATTTAGGATTTAACTTGTTGTCAAACTCTTTATATAATGGAACCAGTCTCACGTTCCATATGTATAAGTAACAATCTAGGGATGGTAAACGGGTCGGTCTAACCCGTTTTTGCAAAGTGGGTTAGAAATGCTAGTCCGTCTTGCTTTAATGCGGGCCAATAGATTAGCATGCCAACCTGCCTAAAAAATTATAAAAATAAAAAAGTTAATTTTAAAAAATATACAAAAAATTATAAAAAAATACAAATATAATAATTAAAAAAACACAAAGTTAAATAAAAAGTAATTATCATAAACATTTTAATATTAAAACTTAGAATTTATTTATAAGAGTGCAAAAGAGTATAAATTAAAAGAATATATCTATTTCAAAATATGTTAAATATATCTATTTAATTTTAATATTCAATATTTTAAATAATGTTGGTCCAACGAGCTGGTCTGTCCCGCGTTTGACCCGCACCGCTTTTGATTAACGGCTGATATTATCAATCCAATCCGCGTTATTTTTTTGCTTGTTGAGTAGGCTGACCCAACGGGACAGACCCGTTTTGCCAATCCTATAACAGTCCAACAGGAATAAAGTACATAAACAAAATTTCTTTCATAAAAAATAGAAAATTTAAAAGAAGAGTGAAACCTTAACACATGCAATAGATACAAAATTGAGAAGAAGAATTCCTATGGGCGTGAAAAGGCTAGCAGTTTTCCTTGAGCGGCTTCCATGGATCCATTTCAAATTATTCTTTTCTTTATGGTTACCACGTTATTCACATTGTTTCCGTCAATAAATGTTCATATAGTGTTCAATTATTATCTCCCTGCAGCTCAAAACTCACTCATGTGCTATACCCTCAAGCTTGAGTTTTCTGTGAAATCATTACAAAATTCAATTGGCAATCAATTAGGAGAATGAAACTTCGGTGTATCTACATATATACACATGCGTGCATTAATAACTTTTGTTCGCTTAAAGGCGAACTTGTCGAGACAGATGACACAGAACCATTAACATAGTAGAAAATATTCGGAAACAATGTCCCAAGTTACATAACTTTAATTTGTTATTATTCATTTAATTTTAAAAATCCAACTTGATATTGTGACCTAGTTACTTTTATTTTTGGACTAACTTTAAGTGTTGATCTGAATGTCTTGAATCCTTGAACCAAAGGTTTTATATTGTGATCATAATTGTGATTTTAAAATCTTCAGAAACTTTAATATGATAAAAAAAAGTGGTTAAAGTATTCTTTCAGTCTCTCATTTTATTTAAATTATTTAATTTGTTTTCTTTATTAAATTATTCAACGTGTTCAATTTTTTTTAAATGTCTAATATTAGTTATATTACTCATTCATGGCTTAACTGGTTGTGTACTTAATAACCTATTTTTCTGTGAGAGAACGTAAGTACCAAAATGCCAGACGCCCATGTTCTAGCCGATCGACCCGTTCTAACTTGTAAAACCTGTCCTACTTCAGTGTGCTGCTGTGTGCACAAGCAAGCTCAGACTGTTGGTAGAATTTGTCAACTTGTTTCAAGTACATTCACAATTATTTATACTATTTGTTTTTTGTTCGGCCAAAGAAAATATATTATATATACATATAACATAGAAAGGTACCAGAGATACCATAACCAAATACAATTTATCATACTAGTATATTTTAGCCAAGATTTTTTGGTTTACAGAGTGTGCATGTCGATCATGATCGACTATCGTGTTATGGTCGTACTGTGTTATTTTATATTAAGCTTAATTATTAATTAATGAGAATTTGAACACTAATTTCACAATTATTAATTAAGGTGTTTGAACTTAACAAATTAAATAAAATAAGAATTAATTAGTTCACTCACTCATGTTTTTATATATAGATTGACGGACAGTATGTTTTAGAATGAAATGGAAAAAAATTATAAATTTGGTGTAGGATTAACTCATTAATAGTTCTATGTTCCATTCATTTTCTTTTTAATTCTTTCTCTCTTTATTTTTTCACCTCTTCCTTTCACCTCTCTTTTTATTTTAGTTTATTTTTATTCTTTTTTGTCTTTTTTTCATTTTTTTCTCTTCTCTTTTTCTTTCTTTATCTTATTTTCGATCTATCATTGTGTTCATCTACCAATTACCAAATTATCTTGGATTATATGTTTGTTGATGTTGATGTTAAAAAGTTTCGAGGGTACAACTTCATATATAGACTTTCATAGCACAAATTAAAAAAAAAAAAAAACTTTCATGACAATATTATATATAGAACTACACGTGCAATTCTCATTGATATATAATTAGGACAAAATTTTGCATTATGTTATTCATTATCGATAACAATGTAGTTTAGTTTTTCCTATAATAAATAATAATGTTATTGGAATATATTTTAAATTAGTTAATATTGCCTAAAAGATATAAAAGAATAATTTTCTATCTGTAATACATTATCATAGAAAAACACATTTTTTCTTATGATTGTTAACATTGTTGTTATCATTAAAATATAAAGTACTTTTCACAACGACAATAAATATACTGTCATAAAAATCATTGCACTTTTTTCTAGCAACAATAGTAATGAAGTTTTGTCGTTGAAATAAATATAAGTTGTCCTGCAATCATCTAATTTGACAAAAGAAAAATCTTATCCTAACGAAAATCAAATGTTATTATCAAATGTTTATATTTTTCAATAATTCAATTATCATTGTGAAAAAATGGTTATGAATATCCTTATTTTTTGTAGTGATTAATGAATGAGTTAATTTAATGTAGAACTGCCTTGGAGATTTTGTTAAGATGAAAATTAACTCTTTTTATTGTAAACAATGGCCATTATGCCTTAATTTTTGTCAAAAGTTGCATCCCACCTTATTCTTTTCCCTTTTAGTTATCTTTTGACATTAATGATTAGTATTTTTTTTTTTGAACAATGGGAATGGTTAAAATTTATAAACCCCATTTATTATTTTCTTTTTGAGATCACAACGAGAAGCAATTATGTTTGAGCTAACTAAAACTTCACTTATTATTAGCTAATACTATTAAGCTATAATTATAAAATAAATTAAAAATCAATCTTAATTTTTTTGTTCATAACAAGACTACGTTTCTCTTTAATTTAAAAAGTAAAAGAGGTCTAATTATATAAATTTATAAAGGCAAGAAAATATATAAAAAAATATATATGGTAAACATATATAAGTGGAGTAAAAACACAAGAAGAGGGGTTGATCTGTATTATCTTGACTTAGTTATGATTTCTTTATTTTTTTTTAAAAATTGAGTTGGATTCTTCTCCTATCCGTATTGAATAGAACATGCTTAATCAAATCTTATTTATGAAAAATATGTTTTATTTAGATAAAAAAATTGTATGATTTTATGAAATTATATACTATTGCTCGAATGTGTGTTCAATCCTAAGACAGCATTTTGTATATGAAAAGTCACAAGTTTGAGTTATTTTATGACTTAAACCTAGAGGCATAAACATGTGGTAGAAAAAAATAGTTTGCCTTAGACTGGAACTAGCGACTTCTCATTTTTGGCCGAAACTATAAAAATCTAAACATATATATTTTACCCGCTATTATTTATTAGTTTCTAAATTAGTAAAAAGGGATGAGGATATATAAGCTGATAATATATATAGTTATATAAGGAAACAATATTGTGAGGTAGTCATCCATAGAATGAAGTACAATACATTCCCCCAGGACAAAGTGTCAGCAGAGATTATGAGCAAGACATGAGGGCGTGTCTAGGGACAAAGCTATAGTGTTTTCAGTTATATTCATGCATTATGCTACTTTAAAATTCTGATTGGATTCCCTTCAATGCCTTCTTTTTCAAGATCCCCTCTCATTGTGATAGCAGAAGATGAAATAAAGAACACATGGTGCTGAGTAATAGTGTCCCTCACAAGGCACCCACGACAATGAGGATGACAAAGAGAATTGGTCCAGGGTGCATGCATATACACATAGATTCTGTTTATGCTCTTAAATTAATTTGTTTCTATACTCAATTAATTATATATGCCTTCTTTTTTATTTCCCACCACAAAGAAAAGATTATCTCATCTTCATGATATATGTCTACCTTTTATTGGTGAATGGTGCTTTTCAGCATTTGCTTCTGAGGTGATAAATTAACAATTACACACATCAAGCTACATACACCAAAGTCGTTGCCTGGTCGGTGTTACCCCACCTTTTTAGCAGCACGAGATGTGTGCACTACTTGATTGTCATTTGATTACCTGATCATAACTTTTTAACTAAACTCATGTTTAAGTATATTCTCATCGGAAATCAAAATTAAAGTAGAAAATAAATTAATATTATATTAACATCGAGGAACTTCATTAATATTATATGGTCAACTGTTTTATTTATGAACATCGAGGAACTTCATTAATATTATATTAACACTGATGACTTTTAATCAACGGAATATATACATACCCCTATAAGGTACTAGTATAGAGTAGTTGTATATATTTTTAATTAATCAATTATAGTGTATTTACTAAAATGATTTAATTGTATAATTATATATAATTAATTTTAAATAAATTTAATTATTAATTTAACCACTTATATATATAATAATAATAATAATAATTGTTATTATTACTAATTTCTTTAATAAAAAACTAAACTTAATTGTATTTTTTACTCTCAACTTTTACTGAATTTTTGTTATTTGAGTTTAGTAGGATTATTATAAACTACAAATTCCTTCATTTATGTATTTAATACAACTTTGAACTTGGTTAAATTAAAATAATATTGGGTCAATTAATCCATGTATTTATAGTTAAGTGTCTTAATTAATTCGGGGGTGAATATCTAAACCTAATTAAATAATTGATATTAGCATATAGTAGTTGCTTAACTGCCTGTGCGTAATAACTGTATTTGGGTTTCGTGAATGCCCTTGCTAGTGGGGTACTCGCTTTATTGTGTCTCCTCCATAATGGAAGGGAAAAGCACATCAATTCAATAGCAATTGTTTTTTAGATGTCTTTTTCCAAGGATGGATGGTCTTATTCTAGTTTGTCGTATAATACTTCTTATCGTTACCTTACGACTCTTGTGATTCCTTAAGAAGTAGGTTTCTTCGGTGCATTATATTAAGTTTAAGAAGTATTGTTCTCTTTGTTAATTAATAAAAAATTGTTTTTAGTAAGAAAATTAAAATAATTATTATAATTTTTTTAAAAAAATTACTATGCATGATGATTTGTAATTATATAACAATGTAAAAAAATAAAAAATTATGCCACAAATATGTATTATTTATTCTATTAATATAAGATAAAATATCTTTTATGAATATAAGAAAAAATAATTTATACACTAACAATATAAAAAAAATATATTATCATCCAATCAAAAATTGTTAAGTGTGATAAGTTATACTTTCCATGATTTTTTTTGTTTAACAATATAAAAATGTGTACACTAAACAAGCACAAACTTAAACTCTTAAATATTCAATGTCAGCTATAATATAATTAATTAGATAAAAAATTTAAATGAAGTATTGTATTATACATATTAGTAATAATTAAAAAATGATACACTGATAGCTTAAAATAATTTTACAGAATAATCCAACAATAATTTTTATTCATTGTGTAAAAACCTTTATATTAACAGTATATATCGTCATCAAATTTATATATTTTTTATATAGCAGTCATCAAATTCATAATTAAAACTAGAATAGTACGCAAACATATTAATATATTGATAGTAATAATTACACCAAATAATCAAATAGTGAAGTACCAATATTCTGATAGTCGTCTTAACTATTTTAACAGATTATGTTTCAGTGTAGTGGATTAGAAAAGGTGGTTTGATCATAATTGACCTTTTCAATGCTTTTTTTCGCCTCATACTTTTGAAAAGAATAAAAAGTCAAGCATCTTTTAAGGTCAAGAACGTTCCCTTGTTCTATATACTCTAGTTATCAATTACAATCATTCAACTTTAACTATTTTCTTTTTCTTTTTCTTTTTTTTTTCTACACACACACATATTCTTTCAAACACAATCATATTTAAGAAACTATCGAAAATTAAATATAAGCATCTTTGGTCTCTTCAAAAAAGACTTAAATCTTAATTTATCATATTGTGAGAGATTAATTTCTCCTAATAGACCCAATTCTTCTATATATCCTATTTCTATTGTCTCAAGGCATTACGATTTTTTATTTTTTTACAAACATTGGAAGTTTATTTCCGGATGAAGCCGTTTTGGATAAATAATTAACCCTTAGTTGAATTAAAATTCTTAGACTAAGGTTAAATCATTTTGAATCACTTATGACAGTAGTTGGAAGGATTCAATTAATAAAATAATTTCATATTAAAATGAAAATTAAGAGAAAGAAAAAAAAATACTTTTTTAATTAAATTATTTTATTTAACTGGTTTATGTTTTTCTTTTTTCTTTTAAATATTGTCAAGTATTGCGAAATTCTACTTGCACAAGTCATTAACTAGTTGAGTTTAAAACTAACAGTTTAAATAATTCACAAGAGATTATATGTTTTAAACTTCTGCGTCACCATATAATGAAAACAATTTTGCAAGTCCAGATGCTATATAATAGAAAAAGAAACATCTTTATCATGTGCTTTACTTTATCAACATTTTGTTTTCTTTGGTAATCCTATTCTGTCTACTACATAAGAAGAGGGAAAAAAAAGTCTTATTACAACTTTTCCTACCATAACTTTCCTATTTTGTTCCTTTACACATTTGGATCACAATTTTGAAAAGAGAGAACTGGGTTCCAAAAGTTCGCATAAGGGAGTGTGAAAATGGCGACGACTGGTTCCCTTAGAATGAGGGGGTTGTTCTAAACGGTAGATGTAATGACAAAAGATGCATCATGCATGCCCTTGAAATGTGACTAAATTAATGATTTACTGAATCCGTACTCCAATTAGTGTTTAAAAATTTAACATGGATGATGGTGATAAAAAGGGTAGTGTAGGGTTTACTTCCATTTATTTACACGTAAAAAAAATCACACAAAAAAAGCTAGAATGAGTGAGGACTATTATATCACATATAAAAAATAAAACAAAATATAATCAGGCATTCATACAAATGAAGATGCATGATAAAAAAAATGCAACCTTAATTAAAGCATATAATTTCTAAATGAATGAGAAATGCATGAGGCACAAATAATAGTCTACTCTAGGGAGATATCAATATTTTTCTTTTACAGGGAGTGATTAGGGAGTAACATTGGTATCATTATAGTTATTTAAAATATATAAATAAGTGTGCACAAATATTAATGATTGTACCCAAGTGCCTTAACAACCAAATCATGAGTTTTGTAGTGACGATAGTCTTGATGGATAAGGGTTTCAAATGGGTAACATGACACAAGAGAGTCGTAAATGTATCCATTACGCCACTTATGCATTCCAAACCCATTTAATTATCTCCAAAGTTAACTAAAAAAACCTCCACTTACACATTCTCAACATCAGTATATCATCTTTCACGAAAATCCAATCCCTTTCAATTTATCAAATTTAGCTAATGCAAGTGTTTGAAATGAGATTAAGATTTTGAAGATATAGGTGTAGACGTAGATTTGACATATGATTTTAATTGATAAAATTGAGTTGGTTTCAAGTAAAAAGAACAACAATGGTACTATAAAACACAAGACTATCCCATTTGAGGGTAAGGCTTATGAAGTGATATAAAACCATATTTTAAGGCTCAAAACATTTTAGGCAATTTAATTCATTAGTTTTAACGACAACAAAAACGTACACAGATGCTTTCAACAGAATATTAATAAATTATGGAATAAATTTATAAAACTTAAGGAATTAATTTAAATGACTAGAAATTAATTAATAAATAGTGGAGTATATATAAAACACAAAAATGGGATTAAAAAGCCCAAATTTACCATTTTGGGACAAAAATAGAGAAACTTTTTTTTGAAAGGAAAAAAATAGAGAAACTAAGGACACAAAATTAAAGTAAATATATATAATTTAGCTTAGAGTAAATTATATATAAATTAGAGGTTAGAAGCATTAAATACATGAATAAAAGAATAAATAACAGAAACTGTACCCCTTTTCCGGAACAGAAACTAAATATTGTTACAAGAATAAAGTGTTAGATATATATATGTGAAATAACAAGTTAGCAACAAAAGCGTACATTATTAACAAATAGAATTGTAAGTGGTTAGTAATAATAAAGCAAATAATATGAGTTAATAGTAGATAATAGAAGTTAAGAAAATAATTAAATTGATTAATTTTAGATTATGAAACCATTTTAGAAATAGATTAAATGAAATAAATTAATAAACAAGATCAAGTAAAAGCAAACGAGATAGGGTTGCGGACACCCTACCAAACACACCCTTGGTTCCTTCAACTTTGTGAGAAGTAGCTTTAGTGTGAAATTTTGTAGAGTAACCAAATTATACGTAAACAAAAATGAGGATGTTGGGAGATAGAATATGCATGGTGAAGCTACAAATGGAGTTGGACCAATTTGGTGGAGGAGGGTCAAATATAGGAATTTAAACAGGTATTGAATACTAGAATGTTTGCGATGCCATTTTTGTCCTTTGAATACGTGTCTTTACTTCTTTATTTTAGGGTGGTGGTTCATGTTCATCTATAACTTATTCTCATGACAAACACAATTTTGATAGTTAGCAAAGCTAGGAAAAGTCTGGAGTTTATAGGCATTCATCACACTTGGTTGCATCTTAAGTGAATTTGGATTGGTTTGGTTCAATTTCAACTAAAAGGTGTGGATTTAGTTCCTTTGCAATAGATTTTGTTTGTTGTAATTAACTTGTGCTCTTAAATGGAGGTGATGAGGTGAAACGATGATACTTCCTTCCCTTCCCGCATGGTGTAGCCGAAGCTATGTAGGAGTAAGTAATTATTTTGGGTGCAAGTTGTGTTTTGCTAGGATACATTAATCTTAAAAAAAAGGGATTTAATTACTTTTTTTGTCTTATTATTTATTTAATTTAATTTCATCCCTCTATTAATTTAGGATTCAATTAGGATTCATAATCTTTAAAATTGAGTCAATTTAGTTTTACGTCTAAATTGACTTAATGTATTATTTACGATTAAAATTGTCGCTTAAAAATGATCACCAATTAGCTGCGGCTTTTAACCAGTAGTACTATATACATTTTTTTTTTTTGCACAGCAGTACTATTTACATGTTAATTAATAAAAATTGCCACTTATTAGCAATAATTTTTAGCGATGGTTTAAAACTTTCGCTAATCATAAACAGTAACAACATTAAGTTATCCTGTAATATAGTTGTAAAATTACATTGTTTTTCATTTATTTTTGTAATAATTGATAATTAAATTATTTTGAACTTGGAGAGTTCTATTTTTTTTATTGTTTTCTGCATGTCTATCGAAGGCTGCGAGGTTCATTATGTAGTAAAGCTATGTTAGACAAAATTAATTAAAAGTTTATTAAATAATAAATATTTGATAAAATTATTTGTTAAAATAACTAAAAGTTATAAAATAATAGAAATGAACATATTTATATGATAATTTCATATAAATTTTAATTTTATTTTATGGATAAAAATATATTTTGAGATATTATAATTTTAATTTTTAATTAATTATAATTTCTTGTAATTTTTTATTTGTAGACAAATTATTTTCATTACATTTTTAGTTACAATAATTATATTTTTCTAATATTATATATTCTATCATTACTCATATGTTATATCTTAAAATATTAATTTATTGTTACTTTTAGTCTATTAAATTATACTTTAGTTTTGTTTTAGTATATTAAGTTAAAAAAATTATTTTAACTCTTTATATTTTCAAAATATATTGCTATACCGTTTTGATACTTTTCAATTTTTCATTTTAAACATTTAACTCTTTTAATGTTTTAAATTTTAAAATAATTAATTTAATATAACGCTGGCTAAAAACACTTTAATCCCTAACCTTTTCTCCTTTCCCAAACATCAACAATCACCCCAACCCTCTAACCCACCGTTGACGACGCTCACCACAGCCACCTTCACCCATTCCGGCGTGTGACCCCACCCCCTCCACATTCAGGTTCAAAATCTCCTAAAAATATTATCATAAAAAATATTGTAACCCCTAAAAGAACAATTAATTTAAATTATTAGGAGACAACATCCTCTTCGACACCAACAACAAACAAACCTATTTGAATAAACTTAGGTGAATGGACTTTCTATTATCTAATCGGGATAGGTAACAACATATTGATCAACAACAACATCAAACCTTAATGTTTGAGATGTTTCTATTATCTAATTATGTAATCTATTATGTTTTATATCGTTTTATTCTGGTCTGTAATAGACTGTTAATTAACTTCATCTATTTGTGTTACTATTTTCATGCTTATCCATAAACTAATTCCCAATATAATGTTCTTCATGTGATATCAAATTCACTAATACTTAAATTTATAACTTATCTATCTATATATATTTATTTATTCTATATGAAAAAAGCTTCAAGTTTTATCAACTATTTGATTAAAATTTTAATTTAACAACAATATTCAATAAATCGATAGGTTATATATTTTATTTCAACTCAGTAGATATTCCTCCTTATTAATTTGGGTCACTATTCTGTTATTTATACATTGACCCCGATCAGGGTCAGTCTAAATAACATAAGATTTACGTAATAGACGCTCTTTTAGCAGATTCAAAAAGTTGCCATGTCAGTGATCTCACTGTCTATTGGCGCCCCGTTCCTTGCATTCTTTGCGCTCCCTCTATTGCGAACCCTCGCACTCACTGACTTTGCCACTGAATCCTAGAACCGTTGTTCGTCATCAGAAGTTCTCACTCTTCTTCGGGTAGAAAATGAGTGGATCTTCTTGACCGTTTGATCTCTCTCTCCCACACACATTTCTTATGCCTCAATTCTTCTTTTTATTCTTTCCCTCACTCACTCGTCAAGAAAGCGTAAACCCGTTCCCTGAATTTCAGGTTTTCTTTCTTTCGTAGAAACGCAGGGTTATGCAATTTCGGTTATGTACTACATTCTTTTGCTTCCCCTTTTTTTCTATTATTAATTATAAGAAAATTGGATGATTTCAGAGTTTAGGACTCGCCTATGGTTTCTGCTGTTGTAATTGGTTAGCTGATGGAACTAATCAATAATCAAAGCATATAAACTGGAGATCAGTTTCCTTAGAATTTAGTTGAAGACCTGTCATGTGTATATCCAAACAAACACTGCAGTTGGCATTAAGCCGTGGTGCTTCGACAGTTACATGGCCACTTGGATTCCATGTTTTCTGTTTATTTAATCGGGCTGGTATCAGTGAAATTCTTTTTAGGCTAATTCCAAGTCTGAACTTTGGTATCTTTGTCTATGCATTGAGTTACTCTTGTATATATCAAGATCCTAGAGTGTGGTAGCTAGCCTCGTGATATCTTTTGTGGGACAGGGGATGTGGTATGGCATCGTAACAGTTGGATCTGTTTATGTTATTAGGGAAAAGTCTCTGTCTTGTTAAATTTCTGGTACTATGGCATTGCTGGTGCTCTTATATCAACATACATACTTATTTTTGCCTGTATAAAAAAATTATCATCGCCCAAGAAACAAAGTTTTAGCTGTAACGGATAAGGGTGGGTGTGGGGATAGTGTGGTCTTTCCCGTTACAGTGATCTTCCAGCGGTAGCACAGATGAGAAAAAAATTCAAGAGAAAAAATTAACAAAATTGTAAATGCAATTCATTATATATAATAATATATTATACATCATATTTTACATTCTGTATTTTTTGTACTAACTAACAAGACAATAATATTACAGTCAAGCATGAAAAAAAATATGATCCACTCTGACTTCCGTTGCAGTCTTAAACTCCTTGGCACATTTTGCCCATCGTGTTAGGCATAGCCCTTGCAAAACTTCTCGACACCAGACATCATCACCATGTAAACCTCATTTTAATCTAAGCAAAAACATTAAAATAAATAGGAGCAGCTCCTTTGATCGCTTTGCCTGTCAAAAAGAGGAGGACAAAAAAGTTAATAATTAAAACTGTTCACCAGGCATCAATCAAAGCAGACAGTATAAAAAGGATAACACTACTGGGAGATGAAGGAACCTGTGCCCCTAAAGCCATGCAGCTTTTTGGTTTATATCTACACCATGCAAACCAATTGACTAGTTGAAACACCAATAACATTGTCCAAAAAAAATAGGTCTTGCAGAATTTTCTTGAATTATCTACTTTCATGATAAAAATAGTTCTTGGGATTCCATTGGAGATGTCCAATACCGCAACAGTGCTTCTACAGTTAACCTTCTAGTTGCACTCAGCATTGAGATAAAAAATCGACAACCATCAATTTTATACTCTTCAAGAGGATTTCTGTGGCCAAAGCTCCTAATGTTCACCTGCCACAACTATGATATAAGCCTTTTGTTGTCAAGAGAACCAAAAAGATTCATGAGAGCCAAAGGAAAATTTACCGCAGAGCTGAGCCTATTCATGTTTACAAGATGATCTCTCCAGAAACAATCAAGAGTTTGCAAAAGAACAGCTCTCTGTATTTCAAAAAATATTAAATATAATGAATTCTATTTTTTTTTAGAGAAACTAAAAACTCCCGAGAAATGGGTGAACAAGAAGCAATTAGGATACAGTGAGCCAAAACAGATAATAGAAAACAACAATCTCCTTATGCATATGTTTGGTAATTGGTATCAATGCAAAAATTATCATTTGGTCAAACACATCAAAGGCACTCCAAATTAGCAAATGAAGGAGCACAGAAAAAAAGCAACTATTGGGATAATTATATTCATTAGTTCTGTAGCGAGACTCAATTTTTCCTTTTCTACTTTTAAGCATGGCCAATTACTGTGTAGGACAGTAGCAGTACTATCGTAGTATCATTTCCCCACAGTACGGATTTTGGGTCATAACTTTGTAAATTTAATATCATCAAGTGATTGTCAACAATTAAAATTTCATTGTGTTTGAGTGTGGATGTTTAAAGGTTAAAAAAAACAGTAGGTAATACTGATGAGCAGATGGTGCAAAACCTTAGGCACACACACTTCATTTCTTCTTAATTTAAGCTAAACTATAGTTCTCTAATCTCTAGGCTCTATTTTAATTTCCTCCATAGGTCATTATAGCAAATATGGTTCTCTAGGCTCCATTTTCATTGCCTTATTGCAATAGTACATAATTCAACATGGTGTGGTTTGATGTCTGTGCTTGATTTCAAATTTTTTGGATGCAATTATGCTGTAAAATGAAATAATTAGTGTATGGTACTAACACTACTTGCTGTAGGTTTGCGGCTATTCTTTACGTTAGTAAATTTACAGATAGCAACCAAATTTTCAATTGCCAGAAGAAACAATTGAATAGAATATCTTTACCTCAATTTCCTTTGCATGTCTCTCATCATAACCAGACTCTTCAACAACATTTAAATATGAAGCAATTAGAAAATCTCCAAGATACTTGCGCAGAAGATTAGAAGTTGTTTGGTACTTCCCATTCCTACATTAGGCTTACAGTCAGTGAAAATTAGAACTCTAAATTTAACTTCACAATTCTACAGCAAATCAAGTAACTTACCCAATTAAATCATCAGTGCAAATAGCAAGCCATCGTCTTAATGAAGAGCTCTTCCTGCGAATTCCCCTGAAGGCATTTGGAGGTGCTGGCAAATTCGGAAGGGAAAAGTTGACAATATCAACTGAACTCAAATCATTCACTAGCCCAAGTGAATTTAGCAAAGTGTCATCACTAATTCCTCCAAAAGATTCTGCCAGAACCCATTTGAGCATATCAATAAAAATAGTAAATTTGATTGAGCCAAAACACAGCAAATGAATAGGACAAGACATTTATGCAGATGGAATTTAAGGACCATAGTCGTAACAAACAAGCCTACCATGCAACAGCTTTCCACCAACAGTCACAAACTCTTTCAAGAGCTTAGTCAAACCCCAGCTACGTGGATGCTGCAAAATCCATTCAAAAAAGATTAATGGAATTTGTGAAAAGAAATATACAACATGTTAGAGGGACAGCTGAACCACCTTCAGTGGATCAATATTACTGAAGACAATCTCATCCACCACCGCTTGCATGTACCTATAAGCAGACACACAAATCTAAGAAAGAAAGAAGGAAAGAGCAATAGAAGAGGAAATATAACTACATAAGAATAAACCTCAGTCACAAAAAAGTGAACAAAAAACAATGACTATTCTAGTCTTTACAGTCAACACCCTTGTAAGTGGACTTTTCTAGCCACAGGTCAGGATCATTAGTACAGTGTTTTTTTTTTTCTGGGATAAATGATAAATACTATTATAAGACATAAGTTATAAGCAGAAAGAGAAGGCCAAGACTGTCATTCTTGTGTATCTCATCTCACACCGGTGCTTTAAGTGATACTTTTATTCACATTTTATATAACTTGTTAGCCCCAATTACTCTAAAGGTAAATATCATACTTTCAATATAGTGTTAATAAAGTATGGTTAGGACTTAATCAGGGTTTTTAATGATTAAAGGAAATTTGAATTAGTATAGTGCCAAAAACAAGGACAGAAAAGAGAACTGATTAAGGCCAAGGTAGTGTCTCATATCAAGAACAGAAATTGTTCATGCTCCAAGAAATAGTAAAGACTTGGAATAATATTTAGCTGGGAAGATTAAGTCTGATGATTTCTTACATAAATTTCATCCAAATATTGAATAATAAAATAAGACTGAAAATTCCCAAAGGTTTGAACAAATAGAATGAAACACGATGGCCATTAAAATCAAAATTTAAAGTATAAATAAATGGACATGAAAAATAACTAAAGATCAAAATGACAGAAATGACGTGTCCTCATACTACTGTGTAAAGTATCAATAACACAAGAACTTTATTGGAACTCCTTAACAGAACATGATTATCATCCCTGATATTTTAGACATTATCAGATGGGATAGGCACCAGATAGTAGGCAATTAGGCACTATAGATTTAGAAGAGGGTTCCAGTAGAACAGTGTGGATACAATCAGTCCACACAGGTAAATTTTTATGCTATGTACAGTATTAATTACTAACAGAATAATCTCCTAAATTAGAGCTAATCAATACTATACAATCACCTACAAGTCAGTAATAACTTAAACTACTAAATCTAACAGGCACGATTGAGAATTTAAAGGCACTCACTGGAATATGTGTTGGGAACAGCTTTCATCATCTCCTGTTAAGATTAATTGCCTTAGATCATAAACATGCTTTCTTTGCACCTTATAATAAAATAATGAATAGAAAAGCAAATTAGTTGATAAAGATTTTGCAGACCTCAAGATAAATTCCACAAGATCTGTTAAAGAAAGAAGTTTCATGCTCTATTACTTTAAAGTTTAATCTAACAAGTATTTTAAAAGATTTAAGATAGACATATAACTGAAGTCAGCCGTATCTACTCCACAGCTTAAGCATTCATGAATGTGATTCACACGAGTCCTTGGAATTTATTTCTCACCGATATTTCATTTTATGAATCTGGTTTCTTTAAAAATGGTAGATGGCTCAAAAATCAGATTTTGGGAGAATACTTAAGGTGATGTCCCTTTCTTAGAAGCTTTCTTTGTCCATTATTATTCACAATTTTCCTATCAAAGATTTGTTTATTCTACTGGTGTTTTTTCTTGCAGATCTTACTTCCAGTTTCTCAAACATTCTCCCACAAGGTAGATGTTTGCCTTGGATATGCCAATTTAGAATTGTAAAGCTCCTCCAAAGGCCAAAGCCTTTTTTTGACACTAATGACATATTACAGGTTAGATGACTTCATATAGCTCTCTCTCCCTGCTGATATATATGTCATGTAGATCCGAGTCTGAAACTGTGCCTCATTTGTTTCTTCACTGCCAAGCTATGTGATTTCTTTGGAATAAACTATTTTTGGTATTTTCAGAGAGTACTGGTTTTGTCCTAGCTCATTCGATAAGTTTCTATAGATTCATTTTCAGGAGTTTGGGAAGAAGGAACATGAAATCAAGTGGCAAAGAGTGCCAAGGAAAATGTTCCAATTTTGTATCTGTTTTTCCTTTTAGAAAATAGTGTGTGTGTGTGTGTGTGTGTGTATATATATTAAGCTTTTATTCCATTGGTGCCCAAACTCCATGTTCTGCTCAATATTGGCAGCGAAACGCACTGCAACAGCTCTACAAGTTATTTTTAATAATTAAACAAAGTTCGCCATGGAATAAAAAGTCTATAAACTTTTCATTATAGAAAAGTGTTCACAAATTGAGTCTAACTTAGTTGAATCAATCTAGAGTATGAAAACAAATAGAAGTTATTACTTATTAGATAGTAGACAACATCTAACTAATTACATAACCTCATTGGAGTGTGTGTTTTTGAAATATCTCTTCATGATAGAAACATACCTCCAATACTTCATCAAACTCAACAAGGTTCTTTCTTATGCCAAAGAAGAACTTTTCTGCATTGATTTGCAGTGCCAAAAGCTATAAATATGTGATGGTCCCAGTTAGTATTGGGAAGATGACATTCATCAAGCACAGCATATGACAAACATATGAATAAATAAAATTTGGGAAAAGCAAGTATGTAAAATTATTTTACTGTATTAGTTATCAAAGAAGAACTTCTGTAATGAAGAAGAGAAAGAAAAGGGAAGAAAAGCATAGTTAGGGACCTATTTGTTTCCTATTCTTGATTCTTGATAACCATTTTCTGTTTTTCAGAACAAGAAAAAAAAAATCATTTGATAAGAATAGTTTTTGAAAGTTGTTTTCAAAGTAATACTTCTTTTTCAGTTTTCTGTTGGCCGTGTACTTCTTTGCACTTGTCAAAAAACTAGTTTTTGAAAACTGTATTCTAAAATAGTTTTAAGAGTTTAATAGTCATGCACTAATAGTGTAAAACAATTTTACACTATCATTCAATCACAAATCATGGTTGGTATAACTTTTTAAGTAGTTATTGTAAAAGTCAACAAACTTACCATACATGGTGGTCTATGATTGGATAACAACGTAAAACTATTTTACACAGTCAATGCATAGTCTTTTTTCTCCTTTTAAAAACTAAAAAACAAGAAGATGATCAAACACACATTACACACCCTAAGACATTCTTCTTAAATCAAATATTTACTAATCAATCATAATGTAAATAAATAGATAATAACCTGCTTTACAATTGCATCACCCTCAATTGGCAGATCCTCGTCATTTGTAATCTTTGAGATAAGTCTCACTGCCCATTCAGTATCAAAATTGAACTTCTGAAACATCTCATCCTGCAAACT
>PYAF01003243.1:5585111-5613950 GCA_007407185.1 Glycine tomentella | reverse complement strand
ACACATTACACACCCTAAGACATTCTTCTTAAATCAAATATTTACTAATCAATCATAATGTAAATAAATAGATAATAACCTGCTTTACAATTGCATCACCCTCAATTGGCAGATCCTCGTCATTTGTAATCTTTGAGATAAGTCTCACTGCCCATTCAGTATCAAAATTGAACTTCTGAAACATCTCATCCTGCAAACTATAACATGATGAGATAGTGTGAGAACTGGCTGACAGCCCTGAATTCATAAACCACACACACCCAGTCATCCTGCTCCCCTCAGAAAATACAAAAGTATGAAGCAAATAGTATTCAACAGTACAGGTACAAAGTTGAGGTTCTTACATTTTAAGAAAAAAAAATAGCAAGACACCAATCCTAATTTATACTTCAATAGTTCAACAAAAGAAGTATATTAATCACAATAACAATAGCTTTATGTTTGCTGTAACATTGTTTTGTATTTTGAAAGAAACTTTAAATGCACATAAGGAAACTTCAATTCTAATTTGACCTTCCAATTCCTTTGAGCCTATATCGACCTAAAAGTTTTCAATATTGGTAAACTTATTACATCATTCAAAAAGTCAAAAACAATTATAGCAACCAATAATCAAAACAATTTAGTTTGTCTGAGTAAGACTGAGGAACAGCCCTTTTTGGTCTATATATGATGACAAGTCCTCTTTAGACTTGTATGTATATAAAAACTATTTAGCAGTAACAGCAGTAGCAGTAGTGAGTAGTCTACTATTACTACCTGACCATAAATCGTGTTGATCCTGGATCCCCCTGTCTTCCTGCTCTGCCACGTAGCTAGAGAAAAGATTATTACAAGTTGAGCAGCAAAATGTGAGAAAAAATGTACCAGGGATAATAATAATACTATATTGTTATTAACAAATGGAAAAGAGGATAAGCATTCCATCATTGAGGTAAAAAGTTAAAATGGTCAAGTATAACTTCAGTATATTATGTCCCAAACCCTAAAGAAGCCCCAAGAACATCTTATTGGAGGCATGAGTACTAATATCGATCAAATGCATGAATTATGCCTAACCTATATGTTTTTGTATATACAAGTAAATAACATTTCGATACCAAGTTAACATCAACATCAACAACACCTTTAACCCAAGTTAATTGGTGTCGGTGGTAGATGAACCCAATGATAGATCAGAAAAAAGACAAAGAGAGAAAGGGAGAGGGGAAGCAAAAGTGGAAATAAGACAAACGAAAGGAAAAATAAAGCTAAAAGAAAAGAAGGGTGAAAGGAGGAGAGGGGAAATGAAGAGGAAAAGAACTAAAAAAGGGAACGACTAAAACATAGAGATCCTAATGGGTTTAACCTTCCACCAAGCTCATAGTTTTTCTCCACTCCAACCTAAGACACATCGTCCGCCAATCTATATCACACTCCATTATTCATAATTCAAAACAGTAACTGAATATAAAAATAAAAATTTTCCTTGCATATGGATAGCCAAATCAGTCAAGGAAATTGTTTTAATAATCCAAGGGGAACAATACAGCAAAACAAATTGCAAAACCTAACATATTACTTATACTTTTATCACGCTTAAGTACCCACCTGGTTATCTATTCTCCGGGACTCATGTAAAGATGTACCAATCACATGAAGACCCCCAAGCCTTTTTACCTCAGAACCTTCATGCAAACAGTGTTCTTCACAATCCTTCAAAACTGACAGATATGCAAGGGCTACAGTTGGACCAAGAGGGTAGATCTCAGATTCTTCATTAGCAAGCTTCTCCAGCTCCTCCAAACTATATGAAAGGCTCATTTCAACAGCCTCCAAGATAAAAGATTTAGCCTTCTGATATGTCCAACTTTTACCCTCGCTTTTGGATACATATTTAGCTAATTCATGTTGCAAAGAATATAACACTTTCAAGTTAAAAGCATGTAATTATGATTAAAATGAACAGAATTTCATTTCTCAACTAGAACCACAGAGGCACAGACCCATTAAGGCTGTCTTAGCCAGTAAGGCCATTGATGATGATCCAACCTTTATCTTTGGAAGCACCTACATCAAAAGATTCATTAAAAACTGATTGTTTAAATAAAGAAAATTAAAATACAATAAGTAACAGACAGAATTACCTTCTGTGAAATAGCCTCATCTGCAAGTTCAACATTTGGATCCTCTCGTGTCAAAAATGAAAGCAAGCTATCCTCTATAATTTCTCTGGCAAGCATCTATATATACCAGGAAGAAAATGTATGAAGTCACTTCCATGATCCAACTCATGCCAATGTGACATGTCAAATGGAGGTTGGGGGGAAGCTCAATGGCAATTTATAAATTAAAGTGTGCAATTTTGGTCACCCAATTTTTTTTAGCTAATTACATCTCTTTATTTAAAATTAGGCAAATCCATCCTGACTCCCCTACCCCAAAATCAATTTTCTTCTACTTGAAATTTTAAAATGCCTTCTTCTTCTATGAAATAATTTTGGGGTATGAAATACTTTTGAAAGTTTAAGTGTAAGAAATCGAGTGGAAACTTGATAAAATTTGAAAGACTTAATAAGACGTGAGATAGGGTTTGAAGAGGGGAAATTTTAGGATACTTTTATTTTGAGTGAAATTTGATATTTTGGTTGGTAGGTTTTGAACAAAAACAATCTAATTGATTCAATTTGTAAATATTTTGAGCAGAAAATGAGAATCAAGGGTTTCGGATAGAAAAAAATTGACAAGGGGACCAAATTTGCTAAATTTTTAAGAGACTTAATTGACTCGAGCAAAAAAAAACTTGGAGGACAAAAGTCAACTACAAACCAAAACAAAGGAATCATAACTGTAATTAAGCCAAAAAAATAATCTACTTACAAAAAGTGATACAAATTGATTTCATTTTTTCTAGATATTTAGGCATTCATTGACAGTACGCTAGGATTCATATTGTTCTGACAGAAGACTAGGCACAAATAGCAAATATTAGTGGCACACCTACTTTTGGATTTCCGCCAAGGATTATATCTGTGCCCCTGCCTGCCATATTTGTAGAGAGGGTAATGGCATGTTTCCGTCCTGCTTGAGCAACAATTTCAGCTTCTTTTGCTGCATACTGAATTAAATGAGGAGGAGGGGTTCAGTGAGACTGGCAAAACTTAAAAAATGAAACACAATCTTAGTCGTATGAAAAGAAAAGACAGAGCATATGCTTCTGAAGATACCAAGTTACCAACACTTTATACTTTCACAAACCTTGGGTCTAGCATTCAGAACATTATGAGGGATATTCCATTCCCTAAGCAGACCAGACAAAAGTTCTGAATTTTCTACACTGCATATGGAAAAAGAATGGAAAATAATCATTCTACATAGCCTCAACTGTAGATAACTGAAAAGCTTATGTGCAAACATATGCAATATATAGCTCACACAAGTAAAGAATCCAAGGTAAATATTTGATTATAACAAGATACAACAAATAAGTATGATGATGATGATGATGAGGGAACAGGTGGCTTGATGTCAACAAAGATAGGTAAAAAAAAAGAGCAAGATTTAAAACTAGACCCACTGAAAAGACATAAACTAATGTAACAAAAAGAGAAGATGGTTGTTCAGAACTAAATCCCCCAAAAGTTTGTGTATTGTCTAGAAACACTGGGAACACGGATGCAGCCCTCTCTGGCTTGCCACCTCAAGTAAAAGCTGTTTTGGACTTGAAGCATGGATGAAGCTTGAGTTGTCAGCTGAATTTATACCATTTCAACAATTACACCCACTAACAGCTTAAGCTGTTAGCAATAGACCTAATAATGGTTTATATCTCTAACAATGACACTGATAATTTCTGTCAAAAACTGTGCCATCATTAATAATTTAAAAATTCAATTTTCTTTCAATTGATTGATTTTGAACTCAAAATTCAAGATCATAGAAATATAAATTTTAGCCTGCTCAATATTGATCAACAAATAATAACGTATGGACACACTATAACAAAAACAACCAAGATTTATCCCAGTAGATCAGATTGGCAACATGGATTAATCATTGACGTTGAGCTATAATAAAAACCAAACTTCTCAGTGAACGAAGCTTTCAAGGTTTTTTCCAATGGTTTCTCTTAACAATATGGACACTAAAAACATAAAGTTAATGTACAATATATAACAGTCAACACTAAACAGATTGTAATTCTTAATTATTTGTGTATAAAAGCAAAATCATGACAGAAAAGGAAGCAGAAATTTGAAGTACAACAAAATATCCATTTTAAATGGTACAAAAAGACATAACAAGCAAGTTCACAAAGCAATGTAGCTCTCTAATTCTTGAGCATATCTGTTGACAAGATTCCCATGAAGAAATGGCAAGCATATATGTAAGTTCTTCCTTATTAAATAGAACCTATCAGGTGTTTCAGGGCTTTAGGCTCAGAAAGAAGTATTTTGTAATGATTATTTGTTCTGAAAAGAAAGCAAAACATGACTCAGTGATAGACAATATCCATAATAATTACCTAGTTGTCCCAACTAAGACAGGACGACCTTGTCTAAACATATATTCAACTTCTCGGCGAACTTGCTCCCATTTCCCACGAGCAGTCTTGAATAATATATTAATAGAAAAATATACACTTAAATAAAATAATGATTTACTGTCATTGAAAAATAATTGTATTGAAACTAAAGATACTTAAGCAACAGTAATGAATATTAAATGTCCTACAGCAAAAGCTTGAATAGGCAAATCTTTTCGAATATTAGGAAGATTTGTAGGCACTTCAATGACTGGCATCTGGAACATTTTCAAGAACTCTTTCTCCTGAAATGATATATATGGTCATCAAGAACTCATAATAGCACAAATTATAATAGTAATGACAACTCAAATGAAATGTCAAAACTATATAATCTTTACTTCTGTTTTGGCAGTCCCAGTCATTCCTGACAACTTTGGATAGAGCTTGAATAATGACTGGTATGTGATCTGTGCCACAACAACAGAATCTGCCTGTGCAGGTTTAAAACATTGTAATGTAGAACCAATTAACTATGTCTGAACTATTTTCAAGATTCAAAATAACAAAACCAAAGAACCCTCATATATACCTGAATCTTCAAACCTTCCTTTGCCTCCACAGCCTGGTGAATCCCCTCAGACCATCTCCTTTTCTCTTCAACTCTTCCTGTCAGCTGAGAAATTTTCAAAATTTTGTTCATTATATCATCAAAAGTATCAGCAAACAAAACAAAAATGAAAAAGTATCTGTTTAACTATTAAATGAAAATGAAAGTCATACCACTGCTACTGAAAATACAGGAAATAATACTGTTAGAGAGGGATATTTAGTAGTAACATGACATGCATCTAAACATGCCACATCAACAAATACTCAAGGTGGCATGTCATATCAATAATTAGTATTGATAGGAATTACGGACCATCTTCAAAAAATTTATAAGAACTAAAACCAATAAAAAAAATTGAAGTTCTAAAACCAAATTTAGCCATATTTACAGAGACTAAAAACATATTTTACCCTAAAATTTATAATATTTGAGATTATGTCAATGAGATTACTCACTTCTTCATTGTGTGATGCCAAGGTTGCTAATTATTAATTGTATTATTTACTTTAATCTCTACTCTAATTTTCTAGTCTGCCCAGATCTGAAGATAGCAGACAGTATCAGAAATTTATTCTATCACAAATAGATTCTTATATCCACCCTTGAAGCCTTTAAACCACAAACCCCAAATTGCAGGTACCATTCTCAGCATCAAAATAGCCTCCTTAAACCCATTCTGTATTTCTATTGCCTTCCAAACCCCCTCAGCCCTCAAACACCCACAATAACCATTCATTTTCCAATCTTTCTACTTCGTAAAATTTGGGTTTGGGCCTAACTTAACCCCAAAAACTAGCTCATGAAAAGTGAGGTTTGTCCCCCATTAATCTATTTGGCAATATCACTAATTAATGTGGGATCTCCAACACACACCCTTCACGTCAAGGACTAAACATCTCGAGTGTGAACTTTACAGTATTGGACATCTATGAGTGGTCCATTAATGACCAAATAACAGATAGCCCAATAGAACCAACAAAAAAAAATACTAGGATAGGCTTTGATACCCTCTTAGAATTTGGGTTTAAACCTAATTCAACCCCAAAAGCTAGATCATTAGGTGAGGGTCGTCCCAACTTATATAAATTATTTTTTGCTATATCACTAGTTGGTGTGGGATCTCTGACACTACCCTTGGTTCATCCCAAAAACAAACTAGCATATTTATATTATAAACCTTCCACTGTCCTAAATCACATAACAGTAAGAAAGCTGGGGCATGTAATAAATAAAATTCAAAACATCAAGTCAAACAATTTCATGAACCAGAAGCTCATTGTCACCTCCAATTAGGGGTTATAGATCATGTTTCCCAGCATAACAGATGGGAATAATATATTTCATGCTGAAAATTAAATTATAAGTACTGAACATCAGTTTACTGCCACATGACTACATCTAGGCAATTGTATCATTTGTTCAAGTTGCATCAACATCTACAAATTTTATATGTGTGTGCTTGGGGGAAGGGGGGGAGTGGAGGGGTCTGTTACCATTCTAAAAGACTATTTGATTAGACTAGTTTCCACTGCATTTGTTAATCAACATATCTTATACAAAGTGAATGTGATAGAAACTGGACCAGAGTTGAAGAAATTGCAGAACTTTTATTCACAACAGAAGCTAACAGCTCCAAGATTACAGGTGATTTCGAGACACCACTCTCCACTCACTTTTCCAACCCCTTTTCCCTCTCTTTTCTGTCTATTTATAATATCCCTCTTCTAGTAACTAACTGTCAGTTAGTTACTAACTACCAGCTACACTTAACAGCCACAGACTCACTAACAGAGTCACTAACTAACTCTTCTTCTATTGTACATTTTGCCCCACCTATTATTACATCTATCAGAATGCATATCAAGTATAAATGCTAGAGCATCAAATCTTTTCACAATTCTGTAGACAATGCATAATTTGTAAAATCAAAGGCATACTGCATGTGAATTTAGAGAGAACAAAAACTGGACTATAGGTAGCAAGTCAAATTTTAGAGTACAAGCTTATAAAACAAAACAACACTGAATTGTATGCATGTGTTTAGCTCAATTTTTTTTTAAAATATCATGTAGAATGTCAATCGGTACATTTTTCTCTACTTCTCAACTAATTGGTTGCTGTCATCCAACCCCCTCTCTGAATCTTTAAAAGCAAAAGATCTAATATGTGGCCAAGAGTCACAACTCACAACTGATGTTTGTCCTCCAAATATCCAGTTTTAAAATTTAAATATCTACTAGATTCAAAACCAAGGAGGAAAAGTAACTTCATTCCCCCATTTACCTTGCATTGACAACCAGTATGCCCATCAAAAAGGCATGTTACTCATGCCTTGTGTATGTGCTGTGTCCTACATTTTTTTTGGATTTGATGTGTTCTCGTGTGTGTTAAATATCCAGCTTTAAAATTTAAATATCTACTGGATTCAGAACCAAGGAGGGAAAGTAACTTCATTTCCCCATTAACCTTGCATTGCCAACCAGTATGTCCATGCCCATCAAGAAGGCATGTTACTCATGTCATGTGTATGTGCTGTGTCCTACATTTTTTTTTGGATTTTGTGTCTATATGTTGCTGGTCTGTGCTTTCATAGGTAAAAAAAGTGCATAATATTGAAAGCATAAAGATGCCTTGAAAATGTTACCTCATTGATAATCAAAGCCTTCCCATCTCTAACCATGTATTGCACATCACGGCGATAGAATTCTTTAGCTTTTATAGCATTCATCACAAATCTGCAGTAACTCAACTCTTACTACTCATATGTAATTGATTGGGCAGGAATATTCCAATTCCAACATGTTAGCCAGAAATTTCACATAAAGCAGCCACTATTCAACACATATAACCATGATTATTATGATAAATTAGTATAAATCTCTAGCATATTATGCACCCAAAAAAATCATGATTAGAAATGTAAGTTGTAAAATAGAGAAAAATATAAAGCACATGATCTTTTAACAGGGGTGTCATTTACGTTTACGCTAAGGCCTTGAGGGATCAAATGGTTTTACTATATTAATGCCTAATTTTTCTTGTTGTTTTGTTTTCTTTTTCTTTTCTATTTTTTAAGGAAGGCATCTTATCCTCCTTTCCATTTGTAATATTACTAGTATGCGAGCCCATGCAATGCACAGAGAATTAGCATTTGGTTATTATTCTGATTGATATGCAATATTAAAAATTTGTAATGTCAATATATCTTTTATTAATATGTAAATTATTAAATGTATTTTTAATACATAATTAAAATAAAAAAGGACTATAAGTTTTAATATTTTTTGTGAAATTAAGTATGATGATACTATATTTGACTTAATAAATTAAATATTTTATCATTAAAAAGGAAAAGGAAAAATGTAATCATGTACTTTATTCTTTAGCAGGTCATTACGATGTTAATGTTAATACCATTCATGAAAAAAAGAGATCATGATGGAAAAAATCGATAAAGATATGCTGACATTAATGCCAACCTACTTTTCGCCAAGCAACCATTGGGCATTACTAACAAGTAATCGCCAACCAAAGTGAAATGAATATTGTTTAATTCAAAAATTATTAAAGTAAAAGAATGTTCACCTGGCCCAGGGATCATTTTCATCCCAAAGGTCATTAGTTTCTAGAGCCATTTCAGCAAGATCAATTCCTTCCTCAGTCAACTCCACAGAATTATCTTTAAGCTCCACTTTGTAATGCTGTTAATAAAATAAAATCAGTGTATAGAACTGTGTTCCTCAATTATCTGCATAATCTAGAGTTTTCAGAATGGAAGAGAATGTACTCACAATGCCCTGTATAAGCAGTTCAGCTACTTTTGCAGCAACAGGGAATCGCGCGGCATCTTTACTAGCCTGTGATAAAGGAGAAGCAAGCATCATATATCATTGAGCTTAATCAGTTGAAATGATTTTTTTTAATACTGTCAACCTGGATATGTAAGAAGAGGATGGTGATGATGCAGGGGACCACAAGAAGCAACAATAAAAAGGAAACTTAAGCTTACCTCACCACTGATTAGCAAAGGATTTCTTCCTTCATCTATCAGGACAGAATCCACTTCATCAACAATTGCAAAATGAAAGGGCTTTGGCCTGCTTTCATGTAGAGTAGTCATAAGTAACCAAACATATTCCAAACCAAAAGAAAAAAGAAGAAAACAACTTAGTTCTGTCCAAGTAATACACTACCATCTCATTACAAGCTGTTCACTATTTCCAGCAAGATTATCTCGCAAGTAATCAAAGCCAAGCTCCTAAGGTAAGAAAGGGACGAAAAGGAGCAAACGAAAATCAAAGTAAATAAATAAATATACAACTAAAAAGAAACAATATAAGTAACTGACAATTTTAATTACCGAATTATTGGTATATGTTATATCACATCCGTAGTTGACTCTCCGTTCTTCAGAATTCATTCCTCTCTGTGCATGCAAACATGAGATAATAAAGTTAACAATAGGTCATGCAGTACATTTTCAAAAATTAATTAACAAAAAACTTCAATACCGGACCCAGCCCATTTGTACATTACATCATTAAAACATGTGCTCTAAATCTAATCTATCCCACCACCAAACACAGTAGATCAACAAAATTTTACCACCACCAGTGAAAAATTACCTGAATAAGACCAACAGATAGACCTAAGAAACGATGAACACGTCCCATCCATTCAGCATCACGTTGAGCTAAATAATCATTGACAGTTACCACTGCGAAGAAATCACGGCTCGGATAAGTTTATTTTTCATAAAGCCAAGTGCTGGTATCCGAAAAAATTCTCCGGCATATCCAAAGCTTCTAGAGTGTTAGCAATAACACACAGTCACATACCATGAACACCCTCAGAGGTCAGGGCATTAAGATATGCCGCTAGCGTGGAAACCAAGGTTTTACCCTCCCCCGTTTTCATCTCAGCGATGGAACCATCATGCAACACTGCTCCACCAATAATCTAACAAAACCAAAATTTTCATCACTCAATAACCTAATGAGTGAGTCAAAATAAACCAAACACGCAGACAGTGATATGAAAGAATGAAACCTGAACATCGAAATGGCGCATTCCAAGCTTTCTCCATGCAGCTTCACGAACAACAGCGAACGCCTCTGAAACATTAATAAATTACAATTCAATCACAAACTCAATTCAGAGACCAATCGAGCAATGACGCAACAACGTATAAGAGTAGCGAACCAGCTTGAATATCGGCAATGGTGGCCCCTCGCGCGAGCCGGCGGCGAAACTCGGCGGTTTTCGTGGCCAGCTGTTCATCGGAGAGCGCCTGAATTTGCGGCTCGAAGGCGTTGACGGAGTTCACGAGACGGTAGTAGTCGCGAACAACCCAGTAGTTTAAGCTCGTGAAGTCGGTTAAACTCTTCTGAACGCGACCGAGATTTTCCTACAAGTGAGAAAGTGAGGTGAGATGTAATTAAGGCATTTCGTCGAACAGGTAACAGGCGCGGAGCGCAAACGCACCTTAACAGACGCTACAGCGACGAGAACGGGTGCGCAACGACGTCGTCGCAGGCGAGGCCGGGGAGGAACAGAAGGACAAGGCCGAATGAAGAAGGCGTTTGTGGAAGTGGAAGTGCTTCTGTGAAGGGCGAAGAAAGGTGAATATGAGAGGGCAGCCATAAAGGTGTGTTTGTGCTTCCAACTTCAACCGGTTAGAGCATATGCAATAGAGAGCTTAGCATAAGATGGTTTTCAGTGAAGTTGCTGCCAGTGCCCGAGATTCTTCCAGTGTCCAAGAAGCAAACGGTTTGGCATTTGAATTATAGAGTTAAAAACCAGTTTAATTTTAATGTATTTTACTTGGTTTAAATATTTTTTTCTCCATATAATTTACTTATTTTAATATTTTAACAAATGTTCTCAAGATTCAAAAAAAATATCCATAACTTTTACCATTAGAAAAAAAAAAAAAATATATATATATATATATATATCAACAAATCATTGATCTGAATGATATTTGATTTGATTTTCTTAAATAAAATTTTCAGTTCTAGTCTTGTGGATGAAAAAAAAATGATTAAAAGAAGAAAATCTCACTAGTTCTAATTAGATAGGTTCCCTATAGATATTAATCATCAACAAAATTAGTAAATATTTTGTATCAATGACATAATAATAAAAAAATATTTAAACTTTTTTTAGATTTTTTTCTAAAAAAATAAAAACATTTTTCTATTTAATTATTTAAAGGATGCATGAAGCCATTACATCTCAATGTTTATAGAGAAAGTTATTCCAACAAAATCAGTTCGCAATATGTAATTACACTCAAGAAGAGGTGTATCAAAACAATGCAACTCCAAAGCTAGGATCCTTTTTTGGTGTGAATTAAGGTAATTTTTGATCGAAAGACAATGACTAATTCTATGAAGTAATGATATTCATTTAAAGAGTTAATCTCTCTCAACAAATATTTTTTATAAAAACATGAGTCAAAGATCAAATCCATGACCACATATTTAAGGTATTGTCTATCATTCACGTCATGTTGGTAAGCTATAACTCTTTATTGTTAACAAGTATGCAACAATGTTATTAAATATTTTTATATAACAAATAGTATTTTATTTAAGGGCAAATTATAAACAATGCATAAATGTATGCTTGGAACATGGTCTATGGCCTAATGGAACTAGCATAAAACATGTTAATGTAAATTTGATTAATATTTTCTTAGACTTTGATGAGTTTCTCTAAAAAATACTTATAGGTTAGAGAAAAAAAAAAAAGAAACTTATCTCATAAGCGAACTTAACTTACTACATATAAGTTTATTTTTTAAAAAAAAGAAGCAAAATGTTTTTCTTAATCTATAAATAAAGCTAATTTTAGCTTATTTATGCAATAAGAAAACATTTAGATAAAAAAACTTAATTAATGACTTGTTGGATAAGTACTGGTTATGTAATTATTTATGTATAAGTTGTTTCTACAATTAAAGAAAAGATATAGTTAAATTGTTTCTATATAAGTTGTAAGCTATCTTAATAAGATATCTTAGAAAACTTATTGAAATAGGTTAAAAATTACTTATGGATATAACCTATTTTTTAAAGCTCTTTCAAACATTTTGTACAAATGCATATACCATAGAATAAGTTTATATAAGTTGTAAATAAGTTATTTCACACAAACCCTAAACGGTCGTTTTGTTGAGTCAAAATTGAGAGGGGAAGAGCAAAGAATTGAATGAATATTGGGATGCATGTGCAGTTTGATTGCACTTAAATGTGAAGAAATATTAGTATTGTCATTTAATCTCCGAAGTGAACAGATTTGCACGGAAATCACTGTTTCTATTGGGTGTTTTGGTTTTTTGTTGCTACTTGCTGCAGATGGATACGGATCCTCTTCCATTACAAATAATTGTAGAGTCCAGTTAACAAAATACACACCTTTAGATAAAATGAGTGACTAGGATGGCTATTTCTTTTTAGTTTCTATAATACTCATTGTTTCATTAAAAAGGCTCAAATCCAGTTAATAAAACATGGGTCATTGGATTACAAGAATGGTTTGATCCTTGACACGTGTCTCAAGTACATCTTTCTTATATTTCAAATATTATGAAAAATGATTCATATCAAAGAAAAATAGAAAATGATTTCATAAGCAAAAATGGCATCATATAAATTTTCAACAGAAGTAAAACTTTCAAAAACACAAATTCAAGAACACACTTAACAAGGACAAAGCTTTGATTAGCAAAACAAAAGCAAAGGGGAAACTTTCAATGGCCTTGGAATGAGAATGACACCAACACACCCCACCATGTCAACACCAAAGGGAAATCACTGAATCATTACCACACAGCCACCCGTCCACCCCGCACTGAACAAATTGCTATTTTTTTATTCAGTTTTTTTTTTTTCCGTAAACAAATTGCTATTTGGGAACATGAATAATAACAATAAGAAAAAAAAAATCCCCAATCAGACTTTCAAATTCAGAATAAAAAATCTTGGAAACAAAATTACACAGATTGAACAAAAGAAACAAACAGAAGCAAATTTAAACAAAAGAAACAAACAGATATGCTTAGGCATATCTAAACAGAAGCAAATTTAAACAAAAACCAAATTACACAGTGGATTCACTATTGCTCTTTCACAACTGTGATACACCGTGGTGACCTCCACGTCGGAGCGACAGAGAGAAGGTTACTCTCCTCCACGGTGAATTCTCGTTGTCGGCGACGGCAATGGAGCAGCTGCCAATGCCATTGTCGAATCCGGGAGAGAGTGACTAGGGATTTAGAGAGAGAAAATGAGCAACGAGGGAGACAATAAACAACATATATGAAGGGTGTTTTTGACCTTACACATAAAAATAACACCTTCACATCCCAGCCACTCATCTCATCTATCGGTGTCCCATTTTGTTAATTGGAGACTCTGCAATTATTTGCAATGGGAGAGAATCTGGATCTGCTGCAACCAAAGTTGCGTGCTTTTTTTAATGTTTTATATTTTTATAACAACAATAATAAAACATAAACAACAATAATCATAACATATCTTTATTTAATATTATTTTTATTTTCATACCTAATAATTATAATTCAAATATTTCTCTTCTTTTAATCAAATCACTTTTCTTTTCAATTTATTTCTTACATATGTGTCTCTTATCTTTATTTTCTTCCATCCTCTCATTTTCTTTCCTCAACCAAATAAAGAGTAAGTCCTCCTTTCTGTTTGCTGTGAGATCAAACCAATACAAAAAGGCTGCTAATCAATTAAATTGTTTGTCATGTTATTTTAATTTTACTTAACATGTCTCAGCCTCCTTACGTGGAGACTGCTGCAAAGTTTTTCAGGACAGTCGAAGGCTTTTGATTTTAATACGTTAGGTTAAGGGTTTTCTTGGATCAATCAAGCGTAATGTAAATTTTGAAGGTGTAAATCTAGGACCAGACAAGATGAAAATAGTATACCCTCCCAAAATTTCCAAAACTCTAAAAAACGAATTAAACTAAAATATATCTTTAGATATATGATAAACCTGGCACCACAAGGCATATTATAATCTAACTAGAGCACAACCCCTTACAAAGCACGGGGGTTGTAAACCAATGGATATAAACCAACACAACGAATTCGTAATAATGTAGCAAAAATAGAAAAAGAGAAAGTAGAACTGGCGATAAATTTTGCACTAAAACTTGAGATGTGTCCTGAATCTGAACAGATTTACTATGATATATACTATGATAAAGATTACATTAAGCTCACTGCAATAGTTATCAAGTTATACACACACCTAAAGAATCAAAACCCAAAAATAAATAGTTTAAAATATGTACATAACACTTTTTAAGTATCACTTGTATCCCTTTTAAGTATCACTTGTATCATATCATATTATCCACATTTGTGTCGAAGATGTGAATTAACAAGCACTCCAGAACCGAGCATCGCATGGATGATGCATAATTTGAGAAAAATGAAAATGGCTGCAACTTGAGCAATCAAATCATGAGCTGAACAGATGCACTGATAAACTCTTACTGTTTACAGATAAACCTGGAGGAATCAAATCAATAATAGCTGTAGAGTGTTAAGGATTTCACAAGCATGAATAAAAAGACAGAAATTCAGTGATAAAAGGTCATGTTATAAACTTCAAATTTTAAATTATCTTATATGCTATCAAAAGTCTGTCAAGGCAAGTAGATTTAAAATTTGCTTGTGCACCTAAAGAATCTAGGCTCTGGGAACATATTGCAACAGAAGTTATGCATTTACACCTATGGTGGAATGAAACAGTTTCTGTGGTATCCTCAAACAGCTCAAAATACACTTCCAAAGATTTTTCTTACGGTTGGGGGAGAAAAAGGAAATATCTAAATGGCTCTAGGTTGAAGTATTTTCTTTTTCAATTTATGGAGACACATAAACAAGTACAAGGGGAAATGGTATGTAAATGAACAAAATTTACATCAAGCATGTGAGTTGTGATTTATTTTATATCATTATTCTATTAAAGCAACACTTAAACTAGCTCTCTAACATTGAGAAATGAAAATACATGTTGAGGCCTGAATTTAAAAATTAAAATAATTGGATGAAGTACATGAATACCTTGATAGACTTGTCAGCATATCCAACGTACAGTTTTCCTTGGCTGCATAATATAGCTGTTGCAACAGCACTGCAAGGAATGGATCCATATGCTTTGACATCCAGTTCAAACTCATCTCCAGATAATTCCTACAGTTCAATAACTTTTTTTAAAGAATTTCTCTGCTAATTGAATAAACAATATTAAACAAAATATCATAAGTTGAGAAAATTGCCATGTAATTTCCAAAACAGAGCACAAGAGTTTGCATATCTACCTGTATATTAACATTTTTGTCCCAACCTCCTGTATAAAGGCATTTTCCCTGCATACTCATAGCAAAAATGGCCCCTTTATGCAATGTTTTGGAATTCATGAACACATCGTTTCTCCAGACCTAAACAAGCAAATGATAAAAGAGATGTTACACAATAATGGCAGGAGTTGATTGTCTGGATCAAGTCCATATTTCATTTCAAGTGGGCTACAAAATTCATTATTAATCTTCAAAAGGGTCAAAATTATGGAAAAGTAAGAAACCTTTATGCATCCATTCTCATGTGCAGCAACAAGCAAATGCCTATCTACAGTAATAGCCAAGATAGACTTCATCTCTGCAGGCGGATCTTCCCCCACAACGGTCAGTGGACTGTGGTCATTAAGACTCCACAACCGAACTGTACCATCCCAACTACCACTGTAAAGAACCTCATCACATACAGCAAGTGTGGAAACTACAGATCTATGGCCAGTCATTGTGCATATCAAAGTTTCATCCTGGGAAAAGGTAAAGAAACCCAAAGAATCCATTGCCCAATGAAGCTTTTATTTTAGGCAGCAAAAAAGTAAAAAAAAAGAAAATGGCAAACTCACCTTTAATGACCAAGCTTTTATTGTTCTATCTCCACTTCCAGTGTAGAGAGAATGATTTTTGGAAACAGCCAAGGAGTGGATACCACTAAAACGCCAATCCTTCTTCTCATACCATTTCCTTAAGGGATCTTGCCTAAGAGGGGCAGCAATTCCCCAGATAAATATGCCTCCTCCACTGTCACCACTTATGCACAATGGTTCTTCTTCATCTACATAAACTAGAGCCATGACTTTATTCTCGTGACCTCTAAATGTGTGTAAATGAGAAAAGTCCTACATAAAATTTACATGGATGAAACTCATCAATAGAATAGCTGAGACCCTGAGAAACAGCTTGTACAATAACAGCCACACTAATTTATTGTAAAAGACCATAGCCCTTCCAAATTTGTCATTATCATAAATCATTATTTGATGTTGCATAATAATCTAGCATTCAATATGGTATTTTCCATTTATCCATGTAAAACAAAGAATGCAATATTTCTACATGGAACAAGGTAGGAAGAGTAAATGAGCATCTGAAGGAAATATGCCTGATTCAATTTGTCTTAAAAATTAGAATTCTAATTTTGGAAAATCAACTGCAATTCAACTGAAATTAGACTTTTAAAGCAAGTCTTAGTTTTAATTTTTAGAGGAAAAAGGGAAGCCAGCATTTTTCTCTCTTCTTTTATTTATTTGGCTATTGTCATTAAATATTAATCAGAAGGTATTTGCTAACTGGTGTCAGTAGGGAAAAAAACTGAAGAACTATTTATTGGAAATTATAAAAAAAAAAAAAAAAAAAACTTCTAAATCTGCTGCATTGACTGAAACAATAATGATAGCATAATCATGCCAAGATTATGAATGAAATTATGCTATTTGAATGCACCCAATAGAATATTGTCATGTTGTCGTGTTTTTAAGTGTTACCTGCAAAGACCATACATGAACAGTTTTATCAAATGAGGAGCTCAATAGATACCCCCCTGCAGAACCAAAAAAATACTTTTTAGAATGAAATATAAATTCTGCACTGCATAATCAACATATCTTCTAACAGATCAGAATGGTACAAGGGAAACTCTAACGGTCCGACCATGTATAATTGTACGGATAAATCAGCCCAAATGCAGATACTGAATACGAACCTAGCTTATAAATTTCGTTAAATCATGTGGTTTCAAACTATTTTAATGCAATGCATAGGTGTGAGCAACTGTGACTATATCAATTCAAAAGCCTCACATTCACCTGGCATTCAAACCCATGACATGCCTCAATTATTGGATAACTTATTTATCATTTGTTTGAAGGCCTTAAGCACACTTCCACCCACTTCAATAGCAAAATGGAAATAGGATTTATTTTTATGCCCCAAAACAATAGTCCTAAGTATCTTGTCACCCGAACATTCAAAAATAGGTATCATGAAATATGATTGGTAAAAATAGTAATAATTGAATAGAAATTTAGAATTCACACCCCCAACAGCCAATCCACTGATACAATCAAGATGGCCCCGCAGATCTTTGAGTTCAGTCATTCCCTTTGGTAAGCCAGCAGCATAGTCCTCATCAGATTTGCCTTTGCCATCTCGAACAACATTTGGTTGACCACCAATTTCTTTCTCCCGCAACTCATGTTCAATCAGTTCATTAGAACTTTGCTTAGGCAACAAACACAACTCCCCTAGAACCAAGCAGAGACCCGTGTAGTCCCTACTTATCGTGACCTCCAAGTTGCCCAGAAAATCAAATTGAGGTTTGACTAACATATCCTGAATGCATTTCCTTACATCCACCACATCTGGCCGGTTTCCTGGATTGACATCCAAACATTTACAAAGAATCTGCCTTAGTGACATATATTCAGAGCCTAGTTTGTCTTCCAAAACAGAACTAACTTTCTCCACCCAGCATGCATAACTAGCAGAGCTATCACCGTCATTCTCTTCCTTCATTTCCAAGGTATTCCAAGACAGCGCATTTCCAATAAGAAGTCGCAGCAGTACACAAGCCAATGACCATACATCCGAGCCATACCCAATTGGATATCTCGAATGCCCACTATCCGGAGCAGTGCCCCTCTTGTGCAATAACTCATACAAAATCTCAGGGCTTGCAAAAACCTCATTTTCCAAGCAATCCTTACACATTGCTTCTTCGTGTTTAACGGAAACAGCATTCACAAACTTCCTTCCCATCATCAATGCCTCATTCAAATCAACACAAATCCCACCAAGCTCATCAAAAGAGAAACAAGAAAGCCCCAAACAGCCAGCAACCAATCCTTCCAAATGCAAAGCAATCACAGCTTCACATATACCCTTCCCGATCATTAAAAAACTAAAAATCCCACCTTTATCCAACTCCAAACCACCCTCACTCACAGCAAGAAACCCATTTCCCAATTCACCAAACTTGTCCAAAAAATTACATCTTTGCTTCTCAAACACCATATACAGAGGTCCTTCCACCCCTTCACTCCACAAACCATAAACCCTAGACATCCTCCCCTGCCTCACGGAAGCTTCAAGAATCAACGCCAACTCCTCCTTCGCACCCTCGTTCATCCCCTCCAAACACTTAATCACCCAGGCGACATAACTAAACCTAAACTTGGAACGATCCCGAGGAGGGAAACAAACAATAGGAGCAAGACTTACACTACGGTTAACTCCGAAGCAACCCCTACCCTTGGTCGAACTGAAACGGCCAATACAATGATCGTCCGTTAAAACGGCGTCGTGCGGGAGAATCCAATCCTTCCATGTAACGTAAAACTCATGGGACGAGAAGGGAGGGTGATCGTAACAAGAATTAGTTGTGGAGCGTTGATTCGGTTTCTGGGAATGGTGAGAGGAAGAAGAAGGGGAAGGGGAGTGTTGGAGGGAGAGTCTGAGGAGGTCGATGTTTTTGGGGAGAGAGGAAGGGCCTTGTTGAGAAGGGTACTTCACGAGTTGGGTGCAGGCGGGGCACCGGATAGTGTCCTGGTACCGCTGCGGAAGCTCCGCGAGGCAAGCTTCGCAGACGGAATGTCCACATGATAAGACACGAGGAATTGCGTCGCGCTCGTCGAAGGATTGAAGACACACCGGGCACTCCGGGGGCTCCATCGCCGGCGTTGATAACCAGAGCAAGTAACTCAGCTCGAGGCAACACCCCAAACAAATGACTCTCAAACGGCGTCGTTTGTTAAGCAGACTTTTTTCGTAGCCTTGATATTGTATTTTAGCAGGAATATTTAGTAGTATAATAATAATTTATTATAAATAAATACTTCCAAATATATCAATTATATTATAATTAAAATATGTAATCTCTAATAGTTAATAAATAAATATCTTTTAAGATATAAATTGTTCAGTTTCAGATCAATCAACATATTGATACACATTTATAATTTGTATCTATAGATATAGAGGGATTATTAAATTAAGTTAGTTTTAGAATTAAAATTAAAAATATATTTTTAAAATATTGAATAGAATTAAATGTTCAGTAATTTTTAAAAATATTCTTATTTTAAAAAAACTCCTAAAATATTTTTGTGGAAAATACTACTGAAGACTGAAGAGTGAAGATTTATCAAATTGCCCTGGGGTATTTGACTCGTGCGTTTATTAAAACGACGATCGCGTGTTGCTCGAGATCTGAACTGAAAGCGCTGCTTCCGATCTGAGTATGCTCCTTTGTTTCTCTATTTCTTCACTTCTCTTATTCTTTTCTTGTTTTCTGTGAAAATGCCAGAGTTAGAGGGAATTAAATTGATGGATTTGATCTCGAATCCCCTGATGCTTCTGTTCTGCTTGTTTGGACGGCGAATTGTTGTTTGTTTTTTATGAAACTCGGCTTGCGTAGCTTGGAGTTAGGGTTTTTGGTCAGATATTAAATTTACGCTTGGGATCGGTGTACCTTGATAACATTGTTGGATTCGTTGAGCTTTAGTTGTTGACTTTTTATTTTTCGCGAACTTCATAGCTTCAGCTACCTATAAGCTAAATCTGCCGTTCATGCTTGTGTTTGAGCGGTTAAATTGGTAGCATTATCGATGTTTTCTTGCACGGGGTGGCTTCTTTGTTTCCTTTTGCTGAAGAGTGTGTGCTTATTCTGCATGTTTGAAATTGAATAAACCATCAATTTCGTCGCCGAGCTATTATCCCCTCCCTTAAGTGGCTCCTAAAGTAATAAACCTATTTAAATCATCTCTGAAGTATTGAATATCCGTCACTTTATTCTAGTTGATGTGTTTCAGTAAAGTGTAGGAACCAATTTGAATGGTTTTTAATATTTTAGGGACTACTTAGTGAATGTTTGAAAATCTGGTGCAAAATGACTTTTGAGGCAAAACTCACTCTGCCAAAGGATCAAGACCCTTGCTTTTTGTTTTTATCCATTAGATCTGCATTGGAACGGGTGCCGCAACAATTTCAACTGCAAACCAAACATGCACTTAGTACTTGGAATGATTTCTCATAGTTTTAGAACTATTTAAGTAATTTTTATACTGTAAGGACGACTTAATAGAGTGAGTAATAATACAAGAAAAAAGTTGGTGGTTTACTAGTTTGAAACTTTATCAAGCCTGACTTATTTGATATTCCTGTTTTTCGTGAAGAGAAGCTTGCCGAATACACTGTAAAGAGCGTTTTCATGTCATGGATAAAACCATTTAAGTGGATTATACTTGTAGCCACTACTGATACGTGGCTGTTTGGATTCATGGCAAGCATATGTTGTAATTTTGGTATAATGTGCTTTATATACTTATGTGCTGTTTCTGCTTGCAACTCAGAGATGGGGTGATAGTGATTTTTTTCCTGTTATTCTCACAATTGTTTCTGTGTTCACAATTGCTGAACTTGCAATGAGAAGGCCATGGCGGGGTCTGGGAGTTCCATGCTGTATTCCTTTCTTCTCTTCACAGTCATTCTCTCACTTCAAGAAATGTACCGAGGGAAACTAGCATCATCAGAATTATACACTATACTTGGAGGGTTCGTTAGCTCTCTCCTATTTCTTGTGCTCCTAACTGTGAGTTTTGAATCCATCTCTTGACTTCTTTGTCAGCTTTGAAGTTTTATATGCTGATAATATTATGTTCTTTTCTGAGTAATAAGATCAATGATAGAATAGATGGAAGGCAGGAAAAATATTTGTTATGACATCGGAAAATGAAGAATGACTATCACTTTTCCTTTTTCATTACAGCCATTTTGATACTAGTGTTTAGTTATTTGGACTTGTATTATAGTCTACAAACATATTTGTATAAAGGTTTGTCTCTAGAAGGCATCAAATTGTGCACTGCATGATTCTTTGTAATTCTAATGAGAAGTGTCATTTCTGTAAAATGAAGCCAAAAGATTTGCAGAAGACATAGAAAATCCCTATTTTATCACTTTGTAGTTGTTGGTTAATGTTCAAATATATTGATTCCTAGGTCACTCATTTATACGATCCTTCTACCTTGAGAAAAGCAAAGAATCTTTTGTTCAAACTAGTGCTAGATGGACTGTGCTGACTTATTTTAACGAGATATATGTAAATTCTTGTACTTATCTATGTAGTCTTCTTTTAATTATCTTTTACTCATATAATTCTTCCAATTTAGTTATCTTTTACTCATATAATTCTTCCAAGAATTCTATAAAAGCTAAATCTTTGAAGGTAATTTAAGGTATTTACATCTGTGTTTGCAGTTCATTGGAAATTTGCAGGAAACAATTGGTGCAAGAACTGGTTGGGGAGCTGGTAAGTACACATTGATTTTGAATGTTGATGACAAATTGTATTTTTTATATTTAGGGAATTTAAAAACAAGTTTAACAGAATGAGTATTGTTTGTAACTTTCCAATTTTGTGATGTTAAACTTTGAAACATACTACTTAAGGTTAAGGCAATTAGTTGTTAGTGACTTTACTGTACTGTCCTTTGTGCATCAGTACCACAAGTTTCCACAAGTTTTTTATGCTTGTTTACCAGCATTGGGCCTGTGTTTTTAGGCAGTTATGAATATGCTTTCCTGTGTCTAGCTGTCATTATAAGTTTAACCTCTCATTGTAAAAACAGTCCAAGCCTGTTATTTTGTGGAGAGCTTTCTGCATGTCAGAGTTTTACGACTGCAGACTATATTGTTCTGCAATATGTATATGCAGCATTGTACAGAGGGTTTGTATTTCTTCATGTCTATTTTGAGAGGCAAAATGATAGATATTAATTCTTCATAAAGAAGACAGTTTTGTCAAAGAGGATTGTGATATCCTTTTTCTAAACTTCTGCAATATAGGCACATAAATTAGTATAGTAAGTTAGACAGATCAGAAAGTGAGAAAACATTATTTGAATGAGTACATACATATGTAACAGAAGAAACTGTATAATGATTTTTTTCATTCATATTATGTCATTAGTATTAGCAATAACAATTCAAGTGGCACATGCAGATGAAGAGATGCTTAATTTTATTGTCTAGGTCACTCACTCTTTAAAAGGAGTTATTATATTTGAAGAACATATAGTATTGTGTTTTATGCTTATGGAAAATGAAGACATTACATTTTTATTTTGCAGTCATAGTTGCAGAAGCAGTTGCTCTGATTGCCGCAAGCACTGTCCACCGAGTTTGCATCACTACATGGTATGCTCCCCCCAACCCTCTTTTGCCTTATGAATGAATAAGAAACTCAGTGAGAAGTGTAGTATCTGAAGTATTCAAAAAAGAAGAGAGGGAGGCAGAAGAAAAAACACATCTCAAAAGCCAATGACACCTCTGGTCTCAAAATAAATAAGGTTTAATATTAGCATAGTTATTGTTCTTGTTTCTCAAAATAAAGAGTTTTTCACTCAGGGCTAGCTCAACGTGAGTGAGGCCTAAAACTTATTTGCTCTATAAAAATTAATAGAAAATATTTTTTTTTGGTGGACCTAAAGCTTAAGCTTTAGTTGTTTTACCTGTGGCCAGTCCTGTTCTCACTTGATAGGCTTCTTTGTATATATGTGTGTGTGTGTCCTACATCATCTGAATTGGGGCTTTTTTGTATATGTGTGTGTGTGTCCTACATCAGCTGAGTTGGAGAGTTTATGTCAGTTCATGTCTCTGTCGGAGTCTGCTTCATAAGTTTTAGCAGCTTAATATGCTTGCAAAAGTCAGAAGGATGCTTCCATTTCGAAGGGTATAGTTATTTTAATGAAATAAAAAGGATCCTTGTGAAGAATATATTAGCAGTGATGGCCTAGTGTACCAAAGTATTGACATTATCGTGGTCTGGCTTATAAAGATGAGAAATCGTATCCTAGCACAGCAACACGATATGCTGTGCATCCTTCAGTATTTAAAATGCATAAAAATATCTTCTTTTTTTAATTTTCATATTAACTCATTGTTGATGATGTTCTAATATTTGTTGCATAAATGCAGTTTCCTGTTCTCGGCTGCATTGCTGTATGAAGTTAACAAGATCTCTGGGTCAGCGCTTTCAACAAGTGACTCCAGGACTAAAAAGCAAAGTGGAAGAGCTTAAGCCTTTGTATGCTTTTACTATAAAGGCTTCTTTAGAAAAATTTTCCCCAGGAGCATTATTTTTATAACCCTAGTATCATAACTTATAAGAAGAGTGTTTTAAGTTTGTCTGACTTTGTACAATTTCAATGATGATTTGAATTTTGAAAGAGGTGCGTCTAACTAAAAATCAGTCAGTCATTTTTTTCTCACAGGTGGCTCTCTCTACTCAATTAAATAATGCCAAAACGAGTTACGAGGGATCTAAACTTCTGAGGGATTCAACTTCTAAATATATTGAATGGTTCTGGATTTTGTTCACGGCTAAAGTAAGCCATTGCCACCATTGTGGCATAGAGTTTTGTTAACTGTTGCACGGATCTTAGAACTTTGAACAGGAATTTGTAATAGATGGCTACATTGTCCGTCTGTTGTCGGAGATTACCTTTAGCCGTATGAGTTCATGCATTTGGTAACTCACGAGTGAAAAAAGAACTTCCCACATCGTTTGTTATGGCTTAACCTAGATTAACATACAACTCGTGCTCGACACAATTCATTTCATTAAATATCAAGATTAAAGGAAAGTTAAAGCGTAATGAAATTCAAAATCCGTCCGTAAAATTTCCAGTTTGGATATTTATTAGGAAAATTGGAGTTTACAATACGAAATTTGTAAAACATAATAAAATTCATGCTTTTTCCCTTCGAATGTATAATGTAAAATTGAATGGAATAATTGAACTTGAATGAAATAATTAAAATTTAGAAAAAATCTACGTAAAATTAAAAGATATCAAATACTTGGAAATGGGAATTGTGGCTTTTACATGGATTCGAGCCTCTACCAAAATACCCCTTTAACAAGAACAAAGCAAGTTTTAGCCATAAAATATATAAAAGAAACTTTGCTAAGCACAATAGGTTGACAGAATTTAAATACCCCCAAAAATAGCAATCCTAAGGACCATTTACACAACCGAAGTTCTTATGGCAAGATATTGTCTTTTGTTTTTTCTAATGAGTAAGTGAATATTGACATTCTAGGCCTCTTGTTTACCAACCTCTCCTATGTCCCTATCCATGGAATAGCAACATTATCATTTACAATGTCTAGCATATCAACAAAGAAAACCTGCACAGCACCCAAGACGGTGCAGCCACAAGACACAAATTAGCCCCAAGATTTGCAACAGCTTTTAAGATAGCACATGGCTGTTTTTTCAAAAAAGAAAAAGATCTAAGGTTTAAACCAGTAGCAGCTGTAGCTGATGCACATTGCATAGTGGTTAATTACAGCAAGTCATATGGAAATAGCCCTTAGAAGTTAGCTTCCTGCAAAAGTTGTGAGAGAAAAAAAAAAAGAGTAACTCCAGGAGTAGGCAAGTAATTTTGGTTCAATCAACATTTTAATGGTTCTAAATTCTAATTGATCCCTACTTTTACCTTCACTGTTAACCCGGGACTTACCCACATCTCAAAACAGAGCCACTTCTCAAGATCCCAAGTGGATATGGGTAATTTTTTTTTTTTTTTTTTGTTAACAGCTGAAAATTTAGGCCAAAAGAAACAAAATACTGGAAATCTAAGCATAGCATTTTTATAAGAACATTGAGAGAACCACACCACAAAAGCTAATTATTGTAGTTGGAGAGCCCAAGGCCTTATAAACCTCACACTAAAATCTCATACTTCTAATGTGGGACTCCAAGTCCCATACCTTGCAATTGGATCCTAACATCCCACCACGCTCCGCAGCTCCGGCGCCCACGCGGGCTGGCTGTGCACTAGCCCTTTGACTAGTCCCAGGCGAACACTACAATGTCGGCGTCACCACCCATGCCGCTCATTTGCAGCTAAGAGTCTTGGTGGAAGACTCTGATACCAATTGATAAAAACCTTATCTTAAGAGAACCACACCATAAAAGCTAGTTATTGTAGTTGGAGAGCCCAAGGCCTTATAAACCCCACACTAGAATTCCATACTTCCTATGTGAGACTCCAAGTCCCATACCTTGCAATTGGATCCTAACACATTCTAAGACTTCAATCAATAAAAAAGTAAGTTAAAGGGAGTTTTACTAGGGGGAAGCATAACAATTGACATCACTGATATTTGTCAGAGGTTGATAAGCAGTTCCTAGTTGCTGTAGATAGAGGCAGTGCTGTTAGATTTTTCTTCACTAAAAGATAATCAGGATAGTTTCCACTACACCAAGGACAAAATCCAAAACAATTTTCTTTTTACTACCACTCATTTCCATTAGAACTTCAATAATCATGAAGCATCAAATCTTAAATCATTAAAATTCAGGGTGAATGCTCCCATGCTTATTTATAGATATTCTCACTTTAGAGAATTTTTTTCCTATAACATGCACCACAAAACAACTAAATACATTATACACATCATCATGGCACTGGATAATGGTCTCATGATCTCATCAGCAATAACCTGCAATATAACTTTTGATCATCAACGCATTTGATATTTAGGAAGGACGTGGCACTAGCAGCATATCTGCACACGGCACATCAGAGGATTATAACAACAAACTTGCCAGTTTTAAAGCAAAAGGAAAATCTTAACAAAAGGAGCAACATAAAAATGAAATAATAGAAGTCAGTGTGAAAAGTAAAGGAAAAAGTTTACCAGTAAGTAAATGCTCTGATTTTTATATTACAAAATAGGCAGATCCCGGATATATAAAACTGTGGCCACAAAACTGTTTTGACAACAAAATCAGTATTCAAAGCTTGTTATATGTTTCTAGTTGCCAATTGTATTCCATGCTTTTTAATCATATAAAGGCTCCTTGACAAGAAGATCCATTTTCTCGTGAAGAAATTTGAGCACATCCTCTCTCCCTTCCTTTATAAGCAACTGTCTTAACCTCCCAAATGTAATTCGCGATGGTCGAATTCCCTTCTCTATCATCTCTTCCATCACAACACAAGCCTTTGCAGCATCGTCCTTTTCACACAACCCCTTGATAAGGGCAGAAAAGGTGTGCATGCTTGGAACAAACTGTTTTGATTTCATATACTTCCATATTTTCAGAGCCATCTCCAGTTCATTTTTCTCACAGAACATTTTAATCATCATTGTATACGTGTCAGCATCTGGTTCACACGACTTGATCATCCGGCGGAAGACTCGGAAAGCTCTATCAGTCTGTCCCTGGCCAATCATACTGCTTATAATAACATTGCAGGTCCTTGAATTAGGAGCGATGCCATTGCTCTCCATCTCCTTCAAGACCCTATGCACATTTTTAAACTTATTTACTTTACAAAACGCACCAATCAAGGCATTATACACCACAACATCAGCCTTGATTCCCTTTTTCGCCATCTCAAGGAACGTATCAATAGCATCTTCAATCCGGTGCTCCACTCCATAAGTATGAACCAAGACACTATAAATGAAGGATGTCGGCCTGCAATTGCTCGTGTCCATTTCCTTCACAACCTCAACAGCTTCATCAACTCTCCCCGCTTTGCAAAGAACATCAACCATGATACCATAAGTAACAACATCAGGGTTGCACCCCGCCTCAACCATCTCTCTAAAAACCTCCCTAGCCCGGGGAAGATTGGGAGCCTTCCCCCACCCCTCAAGCAAAATGCTGTAACTTTTTGCGTCCGGCACAAACCGACCCTTCATAGCATCAAAAATCTCCTGAGCCTTCCTTACATTGTTGGACTTGCACAAAGCACTCAGCAAACCATTAAATGCAGCAAGATTCGGAACCACGTCATACTTATCCATAATATTAAAGGTGTAAACAGCCTCATCAACCTTGTTAGCCCTAGCATACTTTCTCATCATGATGCAAAACGTTTCAACATTTAGCATACCCTTTTTCCTCATTGCACTAACAAGGTCCCACACGATCTGGTACTGTCTAATCTTGGCCAAAGATTCAATCATCAAGTGGTATGCCCTAATGCTATGTGAGTAACCTCTCTGCTTCTCTGCCCACTCAAAGAACCGAAATGCTGACATGCCCGCATTCTCGAACCTCTTGAGAACGTTTTCAACTAAATCAGGGGAAACTCTAACACCGGTTTGATTAAGAGCAGTGTCAAGTCCGAGGGTAGGACACGTCATCATAACCTTGCACACTCTTTCACTTGCTTCTCCAACATCCTGAATCATCGCCTCGCTAGCGCTGTGCATTTTCGCAAACAACACCCATTTGGATAATGTTTTACTTCTATGGGAACAGAGCTTAATCATTGCGTGGACAAAGCAAGAGTCGCAAATTATTCACCTGAAGCAAGCTCCAAAATTGAGAGGCTGCAAACCCTAACGTGATGAAGGCGATGGCTCAAGTCCGTAGAAGCGAAAGACAATTTTTTTTATTTTTTATCTTGTACTACTGTATTTCTGTGTATGGAGGTTCGGTTCAGACCAAAAGCGGTTCGGTTCGCGGTGGTTTGATGGTGGATAGTGGCTGCTGGCGGGGAAGAGGTGGCGCCGCGGTTGTGTTCATTGTTCAGACTTCAGAATCTAAAACTAAAAACAAGTACCGAATTGTGTATTCCCGAGAGAGAGAAAAACACATTAATTTAAATAAATGTATATCTTGCTCTTGCTAATTGTAATTGCAAGCTGAATGTGTTGTAAATCTGTACAGTTGTACTAATACTAATAGTTTTGGTTTTAATTATTTTTCTCTTAATTTTTTAAATCTCACTATAAATTAAATTACACGGATTTTTCTATATTTTCATTTAATAATAGTATTTAAATTTATATTTTGAGGATTTCTGATAACTTAGATTTTGATATTATGTTCATGAAGAAGGAAAATTAAAATATATCTTTACTGGTAAAAAGTATTTTCAAATAATGTAATTTAGAAGGAAAAAAATGCAACATATAAAATATATAAAAAAAGTTATATGATAAAATACCATTATATGAAAATAATTTAAATTCTTCTATAATATATTTTTAATCAAATTTACTCATTTAAAACACAAAATGCTTTTACATTTTTAAATATAAATATATTTAATTTTAAATCTAATAATTTTAAAAATATTATCAAATGATAATAATATTAATCAATCATTATACATTATAAAATATAATTTCATATTTAAACTTTTTTTTTATCATTCTCTATTTAATTTTAAATTGCATACTCATTATAAAAAATAATACTTAACTCTATTCTCTTAAATAAGATTTCATTAACGATTTGATTACTGTCCATTCTAGCTTGAAAATTTGTCATAAGACATTATTTTAACTCAATT
>PYAF01003243.1:5537141-5585011 GCA_007407185.1 Glycine tomentella | reverse complement strand
CTCTTTGAATATTTAATATAATTATTTATTTTAATTTGAGATATCTAATTAAATTTAAATAATTTCACCTCAAAAGATAAAATATGTTCGATAATGAAGTTTAATTGAAATTGTCAAATAATAATACAATTTATGATGGTTTAAAAACTATATATGCTGCTTTAAACAAAACAAAACTAAGCTAAACTATGCTCATTTTTTTTTAACATATCAAATACTCAATTATAAACCTTTTCATTTAAAGACCTTATTAAAAAAATCAAATAATTAGAGCTACTATTAATTTAACAAAATATAATCAGGTTTTAAAATAAAATTAAAAAAAATTAACATGTGCTTTACAGAAGTGGATCCATCATTAAGAATGCAATAAAAAGCAAAAGACAATGAGAGAGAGAGCAATAAGCGCGTGGAATTGCACTTTGGTCATCACTGTCGATTATTGAATTGAAGTCTCTCACACGCAGAAATACAAGGACCCAACCGACATCCTCAACCTTACATCCCATTTCCCTACATTTCTTCCCTCTCTTTCTTTTCCATTCTCCCTTCACATTTTTTCCATAACCCTTTTTTTTCCTTTCATTTTTATTTTTATTTTTTAAAAAAATTCTCCCATCGTTTTTTTCCCTTCCTTCAGAGAAAACAAACCATAACGATTCCGTTTCAGCTCTTCTTAGCTCACCCCAAACCAAATTCAATTCCATCGCTGCATTGATCCATTTCCTTCAAATTATTCAGCAATGGACGAGTTCGGTGTTTTGACCGAAAGGTTCGGTCTCAAACCGCAAGGAAAATCCGCTCCAATGGCAAGGGCAAAGCGACCTCCGAATGCCGCTGATTCCCAAACACGCCCCAATCCCAAATCCCCCCTTAACGGATCCCCGTCTCACCAAAATTCCACCTTCGATTTCGATTTCGATTACGGAGTTTTCGGCAGCAGCAACACCGACAACAAAACGCAGCGTTTCGATGACATCTTTGGCGGAAGCGCCAAATCCAACGGCGCTTCGTTCGATTACGATTCCATATTCGCCGGATCGAACAAACCGGTTTCCACGTCCTCTTATGTGGATGACATATTCGGTGGAATACATGGGAAGAGTGTCGGTGTTGATGATCTGCTTGATAAGATTGGTGGCTTAAATACAAACGCTAAAAGTCCAAACGCAAAAACACCCGCTTTTGATGATTTGATCCCTGGCTTTGGTGTTTCCAATAATGGGTAACCGAACTCTGTCTTTAATTCCTTCTAAACTTACTTGCATCAGTAGTTTAATACCTCGCTATACTTGCATATTTTGAATTGGTTGGTGTCAGTTGTTCTATTTTTGTGTTAGTCTTTTAATGTGTCAATTGTTGTATTCTTTAGTGTTGGGATGAACAAGCCAAGTGTTACTCCAAGCAAACCTGCTGCGGCAGCTGCGGCGTCTCATGATGATCCGTTTTTAATATTTGAAACTGCTTCAAGCTCCCAGTCTTCAGAATCGTTCCTGGACGCGTTGGAGCAGATTAGTAAGTCGAATAATTCTGAAGGGACAAAAGGAGGTTCCCAATCATTGAAATCTCCACCCAAGCCAATGAGTAAAGGTTGTTCTAAATGCTTGAGCTTCATTACAAGAATGGCCTCATTTTTGTTATGTGTAATTGGCTGAATTGGGTGGTTTTTGATGCAGTTAATAGGCCGAGTGTATCAACAATCGATGAGCTTGAGGACTTTGCCATGGGTGGGGCACAGACTAATGCTAGTAGTAGAAAGGCCAATGTTAACGCTGCTGAGACTAAACAAAACTTGGCGGCTAGGATGAACAGTGGTAAAAGAGTTCCAGCTGCAAAAGTGAATCAGCCAAATGGCGTGGATGATCTTGAATCCTTTTTCAGCATGGGCTCTCGATCAAGCAGTGTGCCAAAGTCAAGGACTCCAACTATGGTAAATCTTAAATGATATTAATATATAATGAGAGCTTGAATGATTTTGCAATGCTGAGAAACTATATTCAGTTTTTTTTGGCTGATGTGTTACTTAGGATCATATGTATGATAACCAAATGAAGAACAAAGGGAAACCTGAGGTGTCACCAAGAGTGCCATCTAGATCCTCAGCAAATGTGAATAAATCTCCAGTGATGACATCTCTTGATGACCTGTCACTGATGTTTGGGGGTAAGTTTTTTAAATTTATCGATTTCTATTACAGTGAAGTGGTTTTGTGGTTGATGAATCATTTATTCTTTGTGTTGCAAAAGGTTCCCCGTCATCTGAATTCCAGGAGGTTGAAGGGGAAACTGAAGAAAGACGTAAAGCAAGATTAGGACGTCATCAGAGAGCACAAGAGCGAGCAGTGTGTATTATTATCTTGTCTCTATTTCTTTTAATAAGGAGAGGGGAGCTAATCAATGCAAATTATACGTCATCTTTTTATATCTTCTTTCTTAATATTGTGTGATATTGTATTTTCTAAATCCTCTCACCATTCTTTTATTTTAACTTTGTTTCTCTCTTTTGTTTTATTTTCGATTTATCATTGGGTTCATCTACCACCGACCCCAATTAATTTGGGTTAAAGGTGCTGTTGATGTTGATGTTGATGATTGTATTTTCTAAATGGTTTCAAGTTTCAACATCGAGTCTTTAGCTTAATGATCTCTACAGTGACCCATTATATGATATTTCTGCATATACTTCTTTAAAAGCACATATAGTGTCTTCCTAGCTCATTCTAGACATTAACATTACAGGTTTTATTGAGAAATAAACTCTCATGGGATAGTTTTTTCACTTTTATGACTTTCATATTTTCAGTTAAAAGCAGTGAATGATATGAACCAGCGTGACCTTCAAACTAAGATGGAGCAAGAAGAGAGGCGGGTAAGCATTTATAGTGTTTTTGGTTAGATTGTGATTTATTCCCAAGGATAATCATTGTATAATTATCCATAATTATTTTGATTTTATTTTATATATTTGTCAAATTTTCTTTGCATGACTTTTTTTTTTTTTTAATTTGGCAGAAAATTGCTGATACTGCGGATGTTCAGATAAAGCACTGGGCTGCAGGGAAAGAAGGCAATATGCGGGCATTGCTATCAACATTACAATATGTAATGCTCTTCTACAATAATTACTATCAATTGATAATACTTCATTTCACTTTAGGGCTTTTGAATATACCTCTTTTGCCCTGTAATTGATTAGCTTTATTAACTACTATCTTGAACAGAATGATTAAATCCAGCCAGTAAACAGTATTAAAAAATGGAAAAACCGTAGTTGTCAATGACAAATAGTGGCATGGAGTGGCTGACTCCAAAAATGCTATGGCAGGATAATAGATAGTGGGTTGACTGTTATTTTTCTTGGGCATTCTGGGGAGCGGGGTCTTCCCGTGACATGCTGTAATGGCACTAAAGTGCTGCCATTGCACGCGATCAACTAATATGAGGAAAACAAAGAAATAGTATACTATACGTAGATGAAATAATTTAGAACTTTATTTTTAAATCATGGCGTATTGTGACTCGTCATATGTAGATGAAATAATTTAGAACTTTTTTTTTTTGTCTTTAAATTGTTTGTCATTTTGCGTAAACCAACATGACAACATTGTGGTCCAAATGGAATATGTTGAGTTGTTGACTGAAGGTCCATACATAAAGGTTAAAATTTGCCTATAAAGTAGCATTTGGCATGCAGAGTCGCAGATAAAATAGAATTGCACAAAGTATTCCATTGGTGGAACAAAATTGTACTTATTTTATAACCTCATTTTCAATTCTTTTGTATTTTTAAAAATGAACTAACATAACAGAACTTATGTTCTTTTTTCTTTCTAGCCTGTTTACCAAACATTAATAAGTTTCTTTTGCTAAGTAGGATAGAAACTTAGTCTATTTGAAATCAAATTCAGACACACAAGATATATAAATAACTATTTGAAATTAAAGGTACCATTGATTGGGCTATTTCACTATTTGTGTAGTATATATGCCTTTGGTTAAGTGAAGGCTCTGCCAAAACTCTCCTCAGTCATCTCCAAGATCTTATTTAGTAGGAAGATGATGGACTTTTCTCTTGTCTTTTATTTCCTTTCGGTGGTAAAATAATATGATAGTTAATAAATTAAGCTTTTATCTTTTATCCCGTCATACAACAATTTGTTTTATTCCATGACTCTGTCTTACCATTGAGTTTATATGCAGGTTCTTTGGCCAGAATGTGGTTGGCAGCCAGTGTCTCTGACAGATATGATTACCTCTTCTGCAGTTAAAAAAGTGTATAGAAAAGCAAATTTATGTATTCACCCAGATAAAGTCCAACAGAAAGGTGCTACTCTTGAACAGAAATACACAGCGGAGAAGGTTTTTGACATTCTTAAGGTACCATATTAATAGTCATGTAGAAATAATATACTACTTTACATACTAGTCTAAACCCATTTTTGTCCCTTTGGTTAAATGTCACGATTATATTTTACTTTTACCAGATATAAGTCTACATAATTTTATTGAGCTACTACTAGCTGGATTTGCTTTAATCACACCATTAAGCTGAAGTGCTGAAAATATATATCTTCCCTTTTACTTTTCTATAGAATTCAAGTGCCGGATAATAGATATTTGTTTTGGTAAATTCCCACCCCCAACAAGAAATGCTGAAACATTAACATATCCATATTTTTTTAATACATCTCCAACCAAATTTGTTGACACTAATTATTTTTAGAATTTAATTAGAATGTATAGAGTATAGACATTGTCATTGTCATCCAATAACAAATTACTATATATGGTAAGATTGTTAACTTTTGTAATAATTACTTTGAAAGTCATTTCAATGTGATCTTTAATTGCTTGACAGTGTAAATGGTTTTATACTATATGAAGGTTAAACTACTATACATTCTTATATTTATTCTTCTGACCTTAAAAACAGGAAGCTTACACCAAGTTCAATGCGGAAGAGCTTTCTTAGATCCCTCTGCTAATGTCTTTGCAAAATCAATAGACCTATTAGCACTTGCACGGTTTCGGTATCGGCCTGTTTGCTTGCTTAGCTGGTGCCTGATATATTTGTTTTTGTGCCGTTGAAGATAAGTGCATAAATGTTTCGTGGCATCGTTTGGCAGCAGATTCTTTTTCCCTATAACGTTGAACGCTCTACAGTGAGTTACTGAGTTATAACATATCTTTGTAAGTAATTATGCTGATTGATTCAGGTCAATGTACAAATTTTAAATGTTCATGATTCCCTAAGGTCAGACAAGGGTTTATCTTGTTAGATATGCACAATTGCACGCATAATACATTTTGTGGGAGTGAGTGGTAATTTTATACTTGTAACTAGGCTTTTGTACGAATAGAAATGTTTCGATTGATTTTTTTCATTTGAATCAAGGAGATTGTTTGTGATTTTGATTTCTTTCATATTTATATTTCATTTTTAGCAAGTTAACCCCCCTTCCCCAAATTGATTGAAATGTTAATAGTTATATCAATCCGATGCGTTAGTTCATCATGGAGGTTATTCTTTTTATGACCAATACTTGTTCTTACGAGACTATCGACTGATACAGAGAATTATCAAGCCTGTAATATGTCTTGCTAAATAATAGTTTTTTGTATTTATCTCTATAATCAAATATCTTGATTAAAATATTGCAATGTCATATGTTAAGATATATCTTGATAACTATTTTCTAACAATGTTTTATACTTTCATATTTAATTTTGGGGTGCTGAAAATGTTTTGTACGTTTGTCGTTTGGGACTTGGCCAAACGCGAGTAACCTCGTCACCATCAAAATGCAAATTAAGGTAATATCAAACTTTTTGGGACATTGATTAAAAAGAAGGATTCATTTAATCCACTTTTAATGACATAAGACTTTATTAATGATAATGAAGAGGGAGTATATCTTTATTTTCATACCTTATTTGTTTTAGTGTAGAGTTCTTTCCAAAAGCTTTGCTGATTAACCATCAGAGTAGAATTCACATGAAAGCATAAATGATTTTTTACACTATTTATTCTAAGTTTTCATAATGATTTTTTTTTTTGGTAATTATAAAGACAAATGATTATAACATTTGGACCTATAATTAATTTTTGTAATAAGTTTACCACACTTTATACGTAAATACTAGTAAACACTCTTTTAACAAGAGAATTTAACTTAATTGATTAAATACTGTATAAATTGTTGTAATTTTTCTAGTACATGAGTTTTATTTTTATGAATAAAAAAGATAGATACTTTCCTTTTGTGTCACTTTATTCTTGACTAAAATTACTAATCATCCTAATAAATATTACTAATCAGGGTATATGACTTAATCTTTGAATTCGACATGAAGTCACAACAATATCATTTTATCACAAAATGAACTTACTTTGTGTAAGTGAAATTAATTAGATGTCAAATAAAAAGTTTCAAATACCTCTTGATTACTCAAGATAGAAAGGAATAAATTAAATTTAACTTAGAGTTTGAGTTACTCCCTTTTTGATTGAGGGAGAGAGGATGGAGCCATGATGAAGGTAGGAAAGGAGAAATATATCTTTTTAAGTGAAAAAAGAAATTGAAATTCTTAAATATTGAGATTTTACAGCTAATTTTTTTGAACTTCTACTTTATAATAAAATTATATATTATATTATATTATATTAATAAAATTTGAAGGACTAAAATTTAATCCAGTACTAGTGATACTTGAGAGTTGAGAGGATCCATTCCTACGGAAAAGGGGGAAAAGGGTGTGAAAGCGAAGACCCGAAGATGTCTTCCGCAATTGCGTATGCTACTTGAAACCCATTTGTTTCACATTACAGCGGCTAATGTATTGTGCTCGCAGCAGGCCATCCTGCTGATGCCCCAAAAAATTAAGACAATCTCTTAAAAAAAGACGGGTGTTTAATTAATTATCAGTGAACACAACAAATAAAAATGGGATATTTTCTTTTCTTAAATCAAACATATATCCGTTTCTTGTTCAGTATAGTATCTTTATGACACATCAAACAAAGTCACATTTGAAGGAAATCTTATAAATTATTAATATTATTTTTACATTTCTACTTATTAGTTGTCACTTTTTGACCATTTTTTCCATCAAATCAAATAGAAAATCAAATAGAAACACTTATATGTTAATGTTTCTTTTTTAAATGTGGAGTTTTTCATAATTAAGCTCACGCAGATAGAGCTTAGCGGAAGAAAAAAAAAATAATACCTTAAGTATCTTGTTTGAAAAATATACAGATCTTTCAACTATATGAACATACATGTGGATGGTAAAATTAAAGGTAAACCAACGAAGCTGCTCTTATATATACTTTCTTTGAACTTATTACATTTTTAGTGAAAAATCTTAAATTAAAATCTTTAGATTATTTTTTAATAAATGTTACTGTATGATATATAATGTAGAATTGAATATATCTTCTTTTTTTTTGTAGTAATAGATCTTATTTTAAAATTTTAGATAATCTTTAGTAGACATAGATCATAATTTTAAATAATTATTAAATTAAATATAATTAATTTTGTAATGCATTAATGCTCAACTGCCATTTCATTTTCTTATAGTGGAAGTTATTCAATTTCTATTAAGTTTTTAAAGTAAGTTATGACCATATTAAATGTTTTCAATAGTACATGTTAAATGCTTTGCTTTAAAAGGATTAGAGTACAGAGGAGTACTGAAAATTTTTCTCTCAAGAAATGAATATACATGTTTGCGCAAAATTGTAAATAGGCAGCGTTATTTATTTACATGAATTCCAGTTAGGCAATTACACGTTGAATTGAATTGAGTTGAATGGTTACTCTCGACTCAACTTTCACAGGTGGTGGGGCTACAGAATTTAATGAACATATGGTCCAAAGTCCATGGTCAGATAACAAAATTGCTTAACATGAGCCACTTTATTGCTTTTAAAACACTGGTTCATACAAGTTGGATTCTGCATGGAAAATAAAGGCACTAGTCATGACCGTAATGCAATGCACGTATGATTATACCATAGTAGCATATCAGTATCAGTTATCACCCATCACTCCTCTCTCCTACCTACTTTCAGATCACTGTATTAATGATTAATGACCCATCACTTTCAAGTTGATCATAACGTAGTGAAAACGGTTCAGCGAATCAGCGCTGTGCAATGGATGGTCGATAATAATGAACCACATTCTCTTTATTTTATGTGATCAATGATGTGGTTAGCGGTTGTGCTCCACTTTGCATTTTCACTGCTTCACAGCAGATTTAAGGTGAGGCGGACAATGTATACACCATTTTTTGTTGATAAATTCCATTTGCGCACAATTTTTGTACTTTTTATAAGAGAGGAAGTGGAAAAATTGTGAGTTAAGATAATATATATGATAGAGAAAAATAAATTTAAAATGTACTGAAACATGAAAATATAAAGATTTTTTACATTATATCATAAATTGTCTTCATATATAAACTAAAAATAATTAATGAAAGAATCTACCTTAATTAATTTGGAAAGAGAGAAGATGAGTTTTAGTTATATATTAGATAGTGATGACATGACATGTAACAAAACTTAACTCCCATGCCCCCACAATCTAAGTGAGTTTAACTTGAAAGGGAATAATGCAAAATTTATTAGAAATCAAAAATAAAAATTATTAATTTATTAAAGATTAAAACAGATCAAAATTAAAATTGTTATTTTATTAAAAAATTCAACTTTTAAAAAAAATTATTAGGGAGCAAATATAAAAATTGAGTATTTATTAAAAATAAAAAATATTTTTTTATAGAGAAAAAATTAGGTAAGTTAAGTTCCGAGAGTTCATCCGGATCACGACAAATTTCATTCAAAGAACACTTAGATATTATTCATCAACAAGATTTTCATGTCCACATTGAAAATCGAATTCACATTTTTTTTTCGAACATGAGTATGTTCCTTATCAACGGGACCAATATTTATATAAAAAAAACATTATATTCTTAAATAAAAGTAAAAAGGGAAGGAAAAAAATGAAAACATGATTATAATTACTCTAGATTTTTATGCTTTTACTTCACTTCTTCCATTTTGAATTAGGTTGCAGAACGAGTTAGAGAGTAACAGATACACAGTAGAAAGAAGTGGAACACACAGGGCTGCTAGGCCATAAACAAACAAGATCACCATGTATCCTTGGCTTCATTAGAATATGACCAATAAATGAAATTTTGTTTCTGAAATCTCTATCAATGGCAATCATAGTTTAATCAATAGTTGGTCTTGAATGGCTTGTAAGTTCGAAGATCAATGGCAATCCCAGCAATAGAGCCAGCTGCAGCTCCTATAGTCATCAAAAGGCAAGTCATGCTAAGTATTTGGAGGCAGATCCACTTTGTGCTCCACTTTGGTATTCTCTTTTGAATAATGTACATCTCCACTGGGAAATACACTGTAAGGGGCCAAAATCCAAATGATCCAAGAAGTCCACCCATGTCATTGAAGAATGGGAGGAGCATTGATGTTACAGTGCTCACCATTACATATATTGTCCTCCAAACCAACCTGAAGAGGTTGAGCCTGTAGGGATGGAAACCAGGGATTGGAATTTCAATTTCTTTGTTCAGAAAATCACTATCTGGGAACATTCGCGCCGCGTGTTTCTCGACGAAGGCGAAGAGGGGCTGGCAGTAAACTTGGTATGAACCAACAAGGTGGATCACTATGGCAGCATTAGCTATGTCAAGGAGCCAGTATGGGTTGTAGAAGCCAAAACCAGTTAGAAGGTTTCCAGGGCTTGCATCTCCAAAAGCAGCATAACCAAAGCAACCACAAAGCATGTAGAAAATGCTGGTTACTGCAACACTGATGAAACTAGCCTTCTTCATTGTTTTTGACTCTGATGGAGGGGATTTCACTGTGTCCTGTTTCATCACATTTTACACTATTTCATACCTCAAATTTATTTTTCATTTTTTAATAAAATAAAATAAAGTCCGAGTCTCATACAAAACAACAAAGTCTTATTCAACTAGCTGATCACGCGATACCATTGACACTGTTAAAAACCAGAGTTTCAGGAGTATTATTAAACCTGGGTCTCATATAATTTAGCAAAATAAATTATACCTGAATTTCTATAAGGATGAGGGAGTATGAATAAGCAAAGGCTATGTCACCAAGAGCTTGCATGGTTCTCCAAACTTTGTCAGTTTGGGTGACGGTACCAATTGTTATCCCGGTTAGGCTTCCCCCAACTCCTCCATTTTCTGTTACATGGTCAGTCCAAGTCAGATTTCTTACCAGTGTTTAAAGATGAACAAATCATCACGATGGATATGTGAATAGAATCAATTCATACCAATAACTTTCACAATACCAAGGCCTAGCCCAATAGTGGAGTATGTGAAGGACATGACAGCAGCTACAATGGAAAGCCACCACAATTGATCGAAGCCCGGAATTTGTGAGAAAATAATTTCCACTATACCAAATGAAATCATGTACATGTTGCTGTTCATGTGGCACGGATCTTTCCCTCCACTCTTGTGGAAACAATTAGATCTTTCAATTGCCCTGTTTGATACACAAGCCAAAACCAGCCCAATTATGCTATTTAATTTATTTTCCTTGGATAGTAATTAACTAGACATTTCAATATCACTACAATCTGAAACTTACATCATGCTAGTGGAAGCCGCTATAGTGTAACCAATGGCTACTCCAAAAAGGTTAACATACTGAACTAGCCCACACAGCTTGACCTTAAATCCATTTCCCCCTGAACAACCAGAACCACATAACCAAGATTAAAATCCTGCAAGAAAGAGAATTTTTTTTTTTAATTATCGCCAAATGTTAGAAAGTGAGCCCTGTCACAGTGATAAAGTTATGTCTTGGTAACTTGTTGATCATGGATTTGAATCCGGAAACAGTCTCTTTGCATATGTAAGGATAAGTCTGCATACAATATCTCTTCACCTTACCTGCGCATATCGTGGAGCCTCAGGTAATGGGATAAATAGTGTTTTTTTTAGTTTTTATCACCAAATGTTAGTTTGTTAGAAATGTTAGTTGGAGATTCGAACCCCTGACCTCTCCCCTTTCCCTTCTCCCCTTCACTCTTCCCCAACCACTAAAAAAAGGAATTTAATTGAGTGAGTTAGGTGGGTGAATTTTACCAAAGTTAGACTGAATAGCGTCCATGTATGTGTAGTTTCTCTTGCCAGTTACAGGATCACCTGTGCGGTAACAATCAGCGAGTAGAGTGGAAGTGTAGTAAGTGATGGCAGAAAAGATAACCATGACAATAGGACCAGCAATCCATCCAAGCTGAGCTAGAGCCCAAGCCAGAGATAGCACCCCAGACCCAATCACTGCAGTTATTATGTGTGCACTTGCAGTCCACACTGTCCCTGTGCATTTCAAACACACCATACATGAGAGGAATTATAAACACAACACAAAAGCAAAAAATAATATAAAGCTTGCTTTTAATACCGTTTCGTTTCGGGCGACCATCCTCGTCGATACACTTAGAGATTCCGTGTTGATGCAGGTCGATGGAGACGTTATGTGTTTGTTGATGATACTTGCTGCCAACGCCATCCATCTCAATCATCTTTGTTATGACAAAGAACAACAAGCCAAGGAGTAAATGTTAAGATTCTAATAATGATGTGCAAAATGTCAAAGTTTGTGCACACTGCAGAGTACATATTCAAGACTCAAATTGACAAACAGTTCATAAAATGAAAGGTTTTGAACTTGTGGGAAAGAAAGATGGGTCGGTGGTTGGCTATATTATAAGTGAGCTAGTGACATGACATGTAAGAAACTATGTTTAACTCCAATGCCCCCACAATCTGAGTAAGTTTGACACACCTCCCAATTAGAGTTAGGAGGTTCAGGCAAAAATGGTGATCTTGGGAGTCAAAGAGTGAGGAAGAGAGACAAAGAGGGAGTCAAAGAGTGAGGAAGAGAGACAAAGAGGGTGTGTGCTTATGCGTTGGAGTCGGAATTCACAAGATTTGATTTGAATAGTGTATGTTTATGCAACGAAGAAAGATGGTGTGGGGGATATATATAAACTGATGGGAGAGTGAGGATGGTGCTAGAATTGACATTTACTTGATGCAATGAGCTCCAAGAAGTGATGAGATACTGAGACGTCAAGGAGTTTATCACACTACTAGAATAATTGGTTTTGGCATTTTGGTAAGAAAAATGTTGTGTAAAAAATTCATGTAATACATTACATAAATAAGAGAGAAATAAGTATAAACATAATAAATAATATATTTGAAAGAAAAAAAATGCATAAAATGTTGTGATATAAAGTATTGTATAAATTGTTATATCAACATCATATTCTTTTGGCAATGGATGTAGAAGAGAGTTATGAAGTTGAAAGAATGATAGGATGTAAACGACCCTACACCAAGCAATGCGTCTATGTTAGCAGCTTCTGCAGTTTTAGACTGCTTTGACTCGAACCCACCACTCTACCCCCACAGGTAATTTTTTGGTCCCTAACTTATTTTCCCACTCAAATACTCTCGTTTCCATCACAATTCATTTATTTGGTTGCTCATTGACTGGCTATTTTTTAATCATCTTTCCCAGCTAAATGTAGCTGATTTTTCCAAGACAGCTGGCAAACATGAATATGGAATCTATGTGATTCATTTAGATTCTTCAACATTTATGACAGGCAACCCAACTCCTCTGTTTTGCTTTCATTTTCATCTGCTAGATTAAGAAACCCTGTTCCTTTCTAAATCAATAAGAATAGGAGTATATTTTTTATGCTATTTTTAGTAACATTATTTTTCTCTCATTTTCTCTTAATTACGTTACGGCAAAATTACACGGAAAGGACAGCATTAAGACCTCTTTTAAAAACAATGTGAATAGTGTAACAAAAATTGAACAAAGTAAACATGGCCATTGGGAACAAATAAATAGTGAGACTGAAAATATAATTAAGCTTATCTTTAATGATCTATTTATGTTAAAATTAAAGATGTTGTTAAGCAAAAACTTCTTCATGCCAAAGCCATTACCTAATTCGAAACAAACTAATTGAAACTTTCACTTTTTACCTTGTCTTGGAGGTTTTCTTTCTTTTACTATGCTGCAGCAGCAGCAGCCCTGCTACAAACAATGCAAAAGAGCTGGAGTAGCTGTTGTGCCTCGCTTGATTTAATAAGTCCACATTATATATATAGGGGAACTCATACTCAGTTTCATTCCGTGCAATATCATAATCTAAATCTATCTCTTTAAAGGAGCACCCTAGAACAAAAAAAAAATTATACTATTCAGTGCCTCTCATCCACCCGTATGGAAATAGAATTAGGTTCCCTGTATTATTAATAATTACAATTATAGCCAAAATGTCACACTAAAAGCATTTTTGGCATGAGACTCTCCAATAAACTAATTCCAGAAGACAAGTTGCATCTTAATTATTTTTCTTAGATTTTGGTGTCCCTGATAATAAACAAGAAAATGATATAAAGGTCATTCGCCACATTCTCTTCACAACTCTTCAACGGAATTGGATACCCTGACATTTAAAATTAATAATACGAAAAAAATGCACGTGTTTTATTTTTTCAATGTTTTTATCATAAGAGAAATTATTTTTAAGGGCTATATATAATTCTTACATTTGTTTTTAAATAATGGATAGAGGAGTCTATCTTAGTTAGTTAAACAAGTTGCATGATTATCATAAATTCCTGATATTTATTTTTTATTTTTACAGATAAAAAAAACTAGTAACAATCATCCTCATCCATCTTATATAAATTGCAGGATTAAAAAAATATAAAATTTAAATAATTAAAAGAAGATCTGTTGCGAAAAGAATAGAAACAAACTTCTCAGGCGCAATGTTATTCCACAATGACTGGGGGACGATTAACTGCAATAAATTAATGAAGTTTTGGCCTTGTTTTCATGGTGTAGAATCATTTTTGTAAGAAGTTATGCGTAGAATCTAGCATACCTGGGCAAAGTGCCTAAGTCAATTTTGGTTTGCTTTATTAATTATTGCGGTGACTGAAGATGAAGAAAGACTTATTGTTATGATGGAATTGATGGTATATATGTAATGTATGGACTATGGAGTGTGCACTAGCCATATAAGTGGAACCCTGTCAACAAGTCAGTTTTGTATTCCCAAGCCCAACAAATTATCTCCAATATTATAAAGTTTCTGCATTTTACAATTAAGGAAGGAAAATGGTTCGATTCGAAAGACAGTATTTTACAATGAAATTTCTGCCAGCCGTTGCTTTGGGGAAGAACATCGGTTTCACTACTTTTAGTTATTAATTACAAATTTTATCATCAAATTTTCCTTATTTTATAAATTTTAAATTAAGCTTTATTTTCTTAAATTTTATCATCTAATTTTAATAATTTTACAGATTTTATCATTTTTTTTTACAAATTTTATCGTCTAACTATCAATATTTCACAATTTTTTTTATTTTTATATATTTTATCATGAAGTTGATAAAAAAAATTTAAAAATAACTTTTCTATATTTTTGTATATCTTTTTATATTGATTGTAATTATAATCTATGTTAAAAGTGAAAATTATCTATCTTTAATAAATAGTTTTTGAAACTAAATAGTTTAGTATATAATTTTACAAAATCACCTAATTTAAAAAAAAATGAGTCTGTCAACAATGATAAAATATGCAAAATTTAAATACTTGAGTGGTAAAATTTATCAAAATAAAAGTTAAATAATAAATTTTATAAAATAATAAAATTTGTAATTAGATCAGCTATATATATAAAATAAAAAATTGATAAGACAAAAATCCCATTTGTATTAGTGCTTTTACTTTAATTATCTTCGCAGATTTCTCGCGTCAATGGAGTGTAATCAACGCATGCTGTCTTTTCTAATTTAAAGTTTAGTGGAATTAAATTTTGATGAGAGTAACTTTAAATTTTTAAATATTGTTATTATTATAGAAAAAGGTTACCCAATTTATTAGGACTGAGAAAAGTAATTAACTTGAGTTTTATAAAAAAAAATATGATTCTTATAAATAAGAAGAAGAAAAATATAAGAATAAAAGTAATACTTCTTATAAGTAGTCATAGTAGTAGATTATAACTTCAAATAGGATCACAAACCTTTCGAAACTTGGAAGGACACACATAACCGCCGTCAACAAACAAGCATACTCGGGAACCAAACGCACTATAAAGCATCTAAGATGTTCTTTTGTAAGATAACATATCATATGTCAAATTATATAGGTGGGATATACTAGCAAGTTTAAATATTTTAATTATTTGGATATTTTTATATTTAAATAAAATAAAGTAATTATAATTAACTCTCTAGAATATAGTGTATACATAGCAAGTTTTAATATTTTAATTATTTGATTATTTTTAAATTTAGATTTAATGTCACTTTTAATTTTATATTTTATAATTATTTCACTTTAATATATTAAATTTTACTCCAATCTTTTAAATTTCTATAATATCTTATTTTGATCCTTCTTTTCAATTTTCATCATAAATGTTAACATTTTATTAATTTTAAAATTTTGAAATAATTAATTTAATATAATAACGATTAAAAATTACTATTATTTTTATAAAAAAAAAAATTTAATCCCCCTCAAGCACCTTGCTCCCTTCCTTCTCTCTCTCCCTCACTTCACCGTGGAGGCGCAACCACCAACCCCCTTGATAGCGCCGCTGCACCTCAGCTATCCCGACTCCGCGGAATCCTTGCTGCGCTCCCGCAACACCGACTCCTGGGACGAGCTCTCCGCGTCGGCATCGACCAAGCTCCGCCTCATGTGCAGCTGCGGCGGCCACATCGTCCCTCACATCGCCGGAATACACTGTAAGTCACATTGTCTAGCCTTGTGGAAGACCACTTTTTTTGGAGGTGTAGCTGCTAAATAAAATACTGTGTCCGTTAATTGGCCTACTATGGATTGTGAATTTATAAAAAAAAGTATAAATAATGAGGTTCTGACACATTTATTTTTTGAAGATTAGTCCATTTCCTATAGAGGATGGAATCGGAAGAGGTGATCACCCAAATGACAGCAAATATGGTTACAAACAAAGAGTTTTATACTTATTCCAATGGAAAAGATTTTTTGAAACGGGTAAGTCTCTTCTACGATTTTTCTTCGGTTTATATTGAAGTCCTCCATAGGTAAAAAAAAAAAATGCAAAATTGACTTTCATAAAAAAATTATGCAGGTTCGAGATCATAGGGATGATTGGCCACTTCAAGTTCATGAACCAGTAGCAGGCAACTATTACCCAGTAAACTTCTTTACTCAATTAATTTCTTCTGGAATTTTGGTTTTTTGTTTCTAATAACCAATATCCAATGGAAGAAAAGAAGAGCAATTAACTTATACTTTTCTTTGTCATCGTCTACCAGTGAGGTGGCGCGGTCGGAGACGATGATGCGCGTGTCGCCGCCGGCTTAGCAGAGGGACTTGTCGTGGGGACAGGGGACGATGTGGCCGCCGTAGCTGCACATGAGGCGGAGCTTGGTCGATACCGGCGCAAAGGGCTCGTCCCAGGAGTCGGTATTGCCGGAGCGCAGCGAGATTCCGTGGAGTCGGGGTAGCTGAGGTGCGGCGGCGCGGTCGAGGGGGTTGGTGGTTGTGCCTCCATGGTGAGAGGGAGGGAGAGAGAAGAAAGAGACCAACGCCCCTGGATTTAGTTTTTTATTTTTTTAAAATAAAATAAAAATAATAAAGATTTTTAAGAATCACTATATTTAACATCAACAAGTAGATTTTATCTCAAGTTAATTGGGATTGATGATACATGAATCCAATGATAAATAAAAAATAAAATAAAGAAAGATAAAGAGAGAAAAAGTGAAAATAAGACAAAAGAGACAAAAAAATAAACTAAAATAAAAGAGGGATAAAAGGAGGAGAGAAGAAATGAAGAGGAAAAAAAATTATAAAAAAAGAGTAACAATTGGAAAATAGAAATACAAATGAGTTTAATCATCCATCAAATTATAACTTTTATCCATTTCATCCTAAGACCATCCGTCAATTTATATGTCACTTCATTAGGTCTTGTTTAACTATCTTTCTCAAGTTTCAGTCGATTTGTATCTTTGTATCGAGCTCTTAGGAACAAACTCTTATTCTTACGAGAGCATCTTATAACGTGTCCAAACCACCTAAATCTATGCTCCCTCATCTTTTCACACACTGATACTACTACCTTTCGTCGAATATCCTCATTTCTTATCTTATCTATCTTTGTATAATCACACATCCACCTTAACATCATCATTTCTGCTATCCATATTTTATGTTCATGTTGTCTATGTGCTGACTAACATTATTTTTCATATAACATTATCGGTCTTATAGCTATTCTATAAAATTTTCTTTTTAGTTTAAGAAGAATTTTGCGATCACACAAAAATCTCAATGCACTTTGTCATTTCATCCAGCATGCTCTATTAAATCAATTATTTCAAAACTTTAAAACTATATGATAGATATTGAAAAAAAAGACCAAATTAGATATTTTAGAATCTTAAAGAATAAAACAATTGAGAAATATAATAAATCAAAAATAATATTAAGTCTTAAATAAATAAAATAACTCTAGAATATAGTGTGTATATCTTAATTTCTGTATAGTTTATACCAGTATAAAAGTGTGGATTTTTTTTTCCAAACAGAGTGATAATTACAATGATCAAACTCTTCTTTTTCTTTTTTCTCTCTACATGCATTTTGCACTTTGTTGGTAGTATATTATCAAAAACTCATATATTTAACTATGTAAGGGACTAGTTCCCACCATTTGTGATGTTAGATTTTTAACTTTTGTTGGTGATGGGTTAGGGGATGAGATCCTCCTTGGTCAATAGCATAAAAGGTAAGAAGTGGTAATGTGAAATTTGTTTCTGCATTTGTCTATTCTTTAAGCAGCATGTGATATTGTTGTGGCGGAGAAAACTAACCTTAATTAATATTGATTTTTTTTTTGGTCAAAAGTAAAATTAGGGAGAAAGAATTATAAGATGCACAAGGCCAATGCAATTAAGTTTGGTCATTATTGTTTTTTTTTATTTGATAATGTTACACTAACATTATTGATATTATTTAGGGTTGAATTAGGTGGAGCCTCCCGCCATATTCCATGATTCAAATAAAAGTGTTGTTGTCACTAAACTGAGGAATGAGATTGAGGCAAAGTAAAAGGAATTTGAACTTATCCTTAGGAGAAAAGGAAAAATAGAGTTGGAGAAAAATATTTTTTAGGAAAGACTCCTAACAAAAAATGATAACCTTATTATAACATGTAATGATTAGTGTTTGATGTTAGATTATTTTAATTTAAGAGTGACTCATGTAATTATGGAATGATATTAATGAAAATATGTCTAAGTTATTAAAATTAGTTTCACTCTTCTCACTTTGTTAAGGATAACTTGGGCGTTAAAGAAAAGGAAATTGAAAAGGGATCATAGAGGTTACAAAAAAAAGAAGGGAATTCTTTCTTAGTAAAAGATCACTTCTGTCTTTAATTTAGGTATTGATAACCCTTAATTTTCATGTAAAAAAAGGTAAAGAAAGTAAGAGAGAGACACCCATTAACAATTAAATTAGTAAAATTTAATATACAAAAAGGTTATAAAGAGGGTTTGTTAAAAATTATTTAAAAAATAAAATATTTTTGAAAATATAAAATTATCACATGACATAACTGAAGATAAAACACTTTTATTTATTTATGAATAAGTATATGTTTTTAGTCTTTATAAATAAGAGAATTTTTTAAATCGTCGCAAATAAATTGTCTCATTTTGATTCATTATTTATAAAAATGTATGACATACAGTTATTGTCCTTTACAAAAGAATGTTTTTTTATTGCTTGTTTATGAAAATAAAAATCATATAAAATATATTTTTATAAATAAGAGACAAAGAGAAATATAATCTCCTTTATAGTATGCTATACTACATGTTAATTTACTGGAAAAATAAATAACAGCGATAATTTGTTGAAAAATGAAAAGGATTATTTTAACACGTCTTTACAAATGAAAATGATGATAAAAGTAATAATTGTTGTCCTTCTTAAAATAATATTGACCACCCAACTCCCCAATTCCAGTAGAATAATTCTCTGATGGGACATCTAGTATATTCCATTTGGCATTGAACAATGAACATCTTTCATAGCTCCAATGATGATCAATGAAGTGAGTGGTAAAAGAAATTGTTCAGATTTACATCTGATGATTGATTTGAACTTAGACTGGAAATAATATAATATTAGTTTGACTCGTTGTGATTGGGTCATTTTTTCAAGTGAATCATCGATGGTTGTAATTAACCAACTTGAATTACTACTTTTTCTTCTTCTGAATTACTAGTAATTTCAATTATTTTTTGCTGATGGACTTTTATTACTATGTCCATGGTTTTCACTTCGGCTGGAGGCGTGTTGATTTAGATGTACAGGTAACCAAGAATGAGGCCATCGTCCTATGCTATGATAGTGCACCATGACTATGCGATACACTTTGCAATTTCATTACCTAGATTTACCAAATCACGCTAGCCATTGAGGAACAATGTAATCAATGATGATGTCTAAGAACAATATTAATACAATCTATTCCACTGGTGTGGTCCAAGTTAGCTATAGAAACCAGAGAAGATTTATAGACTTACTCATTTCGGCCTGCACTATGTGACTATGGTGCATTACACAGTCTTCTATTCCAAGTAATATGCTGCTTATTTTTGTTGATTTGGGATATATTGGATTTTGACTCTTGTAGAAATAACATCAGATCTATGTGGGGGTAGGGTCATAGGTGGATCAAAGGGGTAGGAGTATCTTTTTTTTTTTTACTAGGAGTTGATATCGTGTTCTGTCCTTCCTCTCTATTTTAGTGGGACAGAGTACTTCTTTTCTCTTTGTAATTTGGATATTTCCTTATTACCAACTTGGACATGCCTCATGCTAAGTTTGGTAGCAATAATATACTTCTTCACCTTAAAAAAATAAAAACAAAACTAACTAAGAATATTTAAAGTAGAATGATTTCTTGTGGAGGATACGCATAGTTTATATATATATAACTTTTCCACCCTTTTATTATGAGTAAATAGCCACTCTAATGCTTAAAACTAAAAATCATTATCACATTAGTGTTTGAATCAAAGGAAATTAAAAAAGAAAATCCTGAAGATGAAAATCAACAATCGCCCTGTTAAAAAAAATTGAAATAAATAATCACTTAACTGATAATATTAACATATGTTTAATGACTAAAATAACAATAAATAATTAGGTTTAAAAACTTAATTGGCATTTTAGAAACTTATTTTATGTGTGGTTTGTTTCTAAGACTAACATATTAATTCTAATTTCAAAGACTAAAATGATTTTTTTAAAGGAATAAAGTGATTGTTTACTATTATGATATTCTCATATCTTATCTTTTACATAAAAATAAATAAATTACTTATTGCATTGTTTAGAGACTTTTTACTATACGAAAGTAAATGAGAAACATACTATAAGCAATTTTATCCTTATATGCATGCCGTATTTTTCACATAATGGAGGAAAATTTTTATGTTCTCACCATAATTTTTTTTCCTCTCCACATTTTCTGTCGGCAATCTCTTCTCAAGTATTTTCCTTTCAGTTTTAGACTAATGGAGGACTCTCACTCTTAATATCTAGAAAGAATAGTCTTTAAGTATTGGCTGAAAAATAATATGAATTAAAAAAAAAAAAAAAAACAAAAACAAAAACGGAGTACTTGTTGCATGTAAAACCACAGGAACACTGCTACTAACCAAAGAAGTATATAATACTAATGAGATACCTGTCAACTATGTTTATCGCTGTTACGGACGGTATCTTAAGCACGTGAATTGTGAGAGTTGTGCGAGAAACATACGTACTAGTATTCTATTCGCATTTTCCAGCAATATACGTACTGTCTTTAAGATAGCACCTTGCATAGGTTGGATGGCTGTGCGTCTTGTGACCCTGTCATGTTAATTGTTAAAGCCACCTTCCCTCGTAAGTCATTCCTCAAGATTTAAGAAAGAATGTTGCTGACAGATTGGCCTTGTCTTTGTTTTATGCTCCAAAGTCCAAATGAATTCAATGGAAATAGCAAACAGAGAGTGAGTTTTTTGCCTTGATGTTGCAAAAACTGTCAGATTCCTTGGATAAATACTTTCCAACCCGAACACTATGTGAATCAATTACTTGTAAAAAATATTTTGGCAAGTATTTAATTTATTATTTTTGTTAAATCCATTCTAGGAACTTATCGGATTTTCACAGCTCAGAATCATGCATGAGATTGAGAATAGTATTGCTTTTATGAAAACTCTCGTCTGGACATAAAAATAATTTAAATATAAAATTATTGATTTAATATCTATGCATTGTCATAATTAAAAAAATGGATTTACTACCCTAATTTTTTTAAGATTTCTGCTTTTAATCCTTCAATTTTTATTTTTTGAGTGGTCAACTCCCTAATACTTTTCATTTAAAGTTGCCCTCTAGTTTTTGGTAGCAAATTCATACAGGAAAAAAAAAAACACAAAATTTAACAAAGAAGCAAAACTTTCATTGCTTAGGTTAGATCACCCATTTAGTAAGCGGGAGGTCTTGACTACAACTCTCAATGAAAGCACTGTTATTTTAATACTGCTAAAGAAACTTAGATACCTACACGAATATTTATTGGCAAATGACATGCATCGTTACTCAACTAACAGTGAACCCTTCAGAAATCACATGACATTTTTTCAGTAGATTAATATCATGCTCTGAACGAGGGAAGCCTCACTACATGCATATGAGAATCCAATCCCATAAAGAATGGCTAAATGATGTACATCATTTATGGAACAGCTGGAGGGAACTCTTGATGGAAATCACATGACATGGCCTAGTATGCCGTCCCACTGGTCATACCATAGAAAAAGAACACCAGTTCGTTCAATACATCTCAACGATATCTGTGTCAAATGTTTATTGGTCTATGATAGCACGTGACATATCTTCCAACTATGTTCTTCATAGGAAGCGGTCCCCTATTCATCATCAGAGACAGTAAGGTTCAAGATGAGCAAGAGGTAAAAGATAATAATACTAAGTTTTAATTAAGATAAGCACACAGGATAGAGATTAATGCTTCACATTACAAAAAATGCTTCTATAAAACCATATCTCTTATTTCACTTTATAAATAACTCATATTTCCTCAAAACTAAACAGAGACACTGATTTAAAAATTCATCTAGAAAACAGATCAACATATTATACATCAAAACATTCAAAAAATCACCCCTCTCCCAGAAGGTTAAAATTAATGGAAAAAGAAAAATGGAAGTCAGTATTCAGTAACATGTACGTAGCAGTAGTTACTTACCACACATGGGAGTCATAACTATTGTTACGATTATCCCCCAACACATAAACATGACCATTGGGAACATGCTGCAAGGACACAAGTAATATGAGAAATAGAAAATTATGAATCAATAAACAAATAAGTAAAGAATTAAACAATTCATTTGAATTCAAAGAACATAAAAGAGATGGACAGAACGGGTGAAGGTAAAGGGGCGACCATCCTTAATCAGATATCATGGAGCTTTTTCAGTTAAACTGGAAAGCCTTCATGCTGACAACTGTGTGTATACCACATTATCTATCGGAATAGTGCACAAAGGGAAAGGAGCACAGTTGGCTGTTAAGAAAAGCCATTTAGGGCAGTATACGAATTCAGACAAGCCAAACACTTGAAGTTCAAGCTTGACTCCTAAAAGAAAGATGTTCAAGATTGGCTCCCTTGTTTAAATGAACCAAATTTAAAGCTTGAGCTCTCCTTGCTTAAAAAATATGAAGCTTGGGCTTGACTCATATGTATCAATTATCTTCTTTTTTTTTTTTTATCAAATTTTCGTTTGTTGAGCTAGAATAATTAACAAATAACTTAATTCGTTGCAGTCCCTATTGGAAATTTCTACCCTCATCATGTTCATTAATGTGATCCGTGATCACATCATATTGATGACAAGTAAAATGAAAAAGGACCATAACAATTAACAAGAATCTCACAGTTAATTGCATTGTGTATGCTGGTGGCTCTGCTATGAAATCTTCCTGCTGAGCAACACCATTGATGTAGAGTGCCCCATGATTAACCTGCATTGGAAGATTCAAGTGAGAAAATTCAGATGTACGTGGTATTTGCCTATGCCATCAAACAAATTATTACTCATTGTCAGGACATGACAACAAATCATTTGAATTAATTTATTACCCTTGCTTGTCATCGTAGCACATGAAACAGTGACTAGTCTGTATGGTTGACTAAATCACTAAAACAAAGAATAATGATCAAAACATGGCCTCAGTTTCAAAGATATTTATTGATAGATGCTTTATATGCGTACATATTTTAGCATTTATCTTACATTTTTCATTACTTAGAACTTTGTTTTAATCACTTTTTATGCTAATATAACTATTAATTAGGAGAAAGTTTAGTGTCTTTAACTTTTCAGAAGTTTTATTAGCTTTTGATGTTTTACTGTAGGAAAAGAAGAATAATTGAAGATTTTGGAAAAATAGCTTTGGAAGTCAAATCACACATCTTTGGAAGCACATTTTGAAAGCCTAAAGCCATCATATTCCTCTTTGCTAGCTGAGGCCAGGCTTGAAAGATTTGAGACTGGCCTGAGAGTGTTAGAAAAGCACATTTGCTTGCTGTCCACCTGAGGCCGGGAGTGAGAAAGCTGAAGCTAGGCATGGGAGTGCTGATGTGGCTTAAATGAGGCTGAAACAAAGGATAAAAGGCCCAATTGAAAGGGATTTTGATAGTTTTGGTTTGGGGAACTATCTAGGGCACCCAACGCATCCTCAGACATATTTCTCTCCTTCCATCAGAGAATCTTCTCCTTTATCGTTGAGCGGTCATTTAGGAGCCTTAGCTGGTGATCCAGGCTATTTCCATCTCGACGATGAAGCTTATCCCCCATCGTCTCACTGTGCGGGGCTGGAAAGCTCTCACTTATATTGGGATTTCTCAATTGAAATGGAAGCACATCTTCTTCTTCTTCTTGTAGTTATGTTGTTAGGTTTACTCTTTGTTTTGGGGATTGATGTAACTGAGCCCATCTTTATGTAGACATTATTATTATTATTAATCTATGCTTATTTTTTCATTATTAAGTGTTCTCTTCTACTCTTAATGCTTGCCTTGGCTTGATCACCCATTGCAAGATTTTGTGGTTTGAATATGATTGGAAAATATATTTGAATCTAGAAATAGGGAAGAATACCTAATGGGTTTTGTTGCTAGAAATAGAGCAAGGTTTGTTAGTCATCGTTTAACTCTTGTTCCTAAAGCAAGTCACTTGGCTAGGCTAGGCAAGATATTGTTAGTTTAGTTAAGGGACTTAGGCTCTTTCTATCCAAGGAATTGGGGTTTGAGTAATTTTATGTTGATGATAATAATTGAACCTTAAACTAGATCAACAACCTTTGTGTGCATGAGGGGATGATTTGGTAAAGTCAACCCCAACACTTTTATGTAAAAATTACCCAAAAAATGTTCTTGTTATTTTGCTCTTTAATTTTCAATTTATTCATGTTCTTGTTTTATATTATTATCTTTGTTCTGATAGCCATAATTAGTGAACGTTGTTACTATTTTGTCGAGTATTATGTAAATACAATACTTGGACTTCCATTTTATACTATTTGTGAGACTTGGTATGCTTGCCAAGAAGCTAACATATATTTAGGAATTAAGCTTTCATGCCTCTGAATCTTGTAGACATATTCGTGTGCAATTTTGGCTTTATCAACTTCCCAAGTAGATGCATAACATATAATGCAAAAAGAAAGGGAGTATTAGAGACATTTATACCTCAACAGCGTCTCCTGCTTTTGCAACAATTCTCTTGATAAAAACAGCATCTGTGTTTTCCCCAGAGGGCTACATAGAAAACCAATCAAATAACTGAACTGGAGATCTGCAAGTATCTATATATACCATTGCAGCATACCTGTGTTGGATCCTTAAATGTTACAATATCATGTATAGCTGGACTCCTGATATAATATGAAGCCTGGGAAAATTTACAAGAAAAGATAATTAAAATTCAAATATTAAAAAATGAGGAAAGAAGTAGAAAAATAGAGATAAGACCAGAAGATATCCATTGATCTAATTTCTGAAAGTTTAGTGACTAAATATTTTTGAGAAAGTTTGTTACTCAAAACATCTTTATTTGATGAAACGTGACTGAGTCAATTTCAAGCAGTTTCCTTTTATCCTTTGCACTACTTAATTAAAACTCAAGAATGAGATTGGAAAGAAAAACAAGGACAAGGCCAGCTAAGATAGGGTCAATCACTTTATCCAGAGACCTCTGTGCAAACTTAAAATGTAAACAAATGGATAGTGAAAAGATCAATTCACTATGACACTTAATGTAAAATATCTTGAAGGCTTTACCTTTCAATATGATAGTATCAACTGCCAAAATAACATGGAAAGCCTCAATAGTACTACAAGCGCTAGTCATTTTAAACATCAAACTAAGGAAAAACAATCCATTTAACTGTTTTAAGATATTAGACCATAGTTGTATCACTTAAAAACATACAAGCTTAATGGAGCAAACATCTGGCTCTTCTGGTTCTCGCATCGACTGATTGGCTGCAGTTTATTATATTCCAATCAGAAAGAGAACATTTCATTATTTCCACATCTCTATGTGTGATAAAGCACGACTAACAATGGCAAATCAACTGGTCTTTCATATAATTTGTTCCATCAGAGTGTATATTAATTACTCTCAGGCTTCATTAGAAAAGAGAATTTCCTCCATATGCAATCTAAGGAGCATAGTTTATTTTAGGGTAAACAGTGCCTTGGAAATTGGAATGATTGCGCAAATAGATATAGATATCAATATATACACGAAAACTAACACTTAAATAAAGGGTAATTTAAAAAAAAAAATCATACATTAAATTAGGACTAAAACAACCAAAAAAGATATAAAGGGGAGCACTATTTGATTTAATTCTAGAAATATAGCGACAGTAACATAAAGGAAGGAAGATTCAGAGAAGCAAAAGACAAAAGTAGCAACAAAGGTATTCCCCTTAGATTATTCCATCTTGCATCTTCCTATTAGATGGTTGGCACATCAAATTGCCATTAAATTGTTCTAGTTCTAACTTCTAAGAACAACCAAAACCAGGATAGCATTAATTCCAAATGCTATTCCCACGTGACATCAAGCATAAAGGTAGATCGCGAGCCAAGGAAAGACACAGAAAAGCAGAATATTGAGCACCTTTTCGACAATAATTCGGTCGCCAACACGAAGGGTGGGGTACATAGAAGATGAGGGTATGAAGCGAAGCTCGGATAGTGTAGACCACAGAAGCACAACCACGAAAAGCCTGAAGAACCCATCAAGGCCGGGCCATCGAAGGAAGCCCCAACTCTGACATGGCAGCCATCGCAGCGCAGGGTAACTGATCAGAAAGTTGTACAATGCAGAAGGCCTCAAGAAGCTCATGTTGCTAACTGCATACATATTATTCCAGGAAAATAATAAATGAAGAGAAATTCAACTCATGCTTCAATTAAACTAAAACTCAAAAGTTCAAAACTTGGATTCAATTCAAAGAGGTGCAGAATGTGAAATGAGTTTTCACCTTTGGATGAAACTAGCGAGAAAATCACACGATGAGTAAACTGAATTGAAGTGATGATGATAATCTCCGTTGAAGAACTCCGTGTCTTTAGAGTGAGAGAGAGCGAGAGATATGTAAATGGTGGAACAGTTGAAACTTAGGGACTAAGTTTCCACGACAAGCTAGCTAGCCCACGCGCTTTCTTGCAAGCAAGGCCAATACTAATGTTTTTTGTCTATCGTTATGCCAGTCAAACATCAAAATACAAATGCCCTTTCAACGCAAAAACGGATTATGTAATACCAAAAAGGTCCGAAACAAACATGTTTTCCTTTCTTTAACAGACAAAGAGGAAGTAAATAATTCAATTTTCAACATTTTGATGAAAAAATAAATAAATACGTATTTGATTGTCCAAAAATTCTTCATTATGTGAAAGTAAAGAAAAAAGATATTGTACATAATCTTAGTTATGACCAATAAATTATTAAAATATAACTTTATCATTATGTCAAGATATAACATTTTGAGAGAAGATATATTACAACCTCTTTGGTTTGTTCACCATAAATAAATAAGAATAATCCACTAAGACTGAAATTCCTAACATGTAATTGTATATAATTACATGTGTGTGCAACTATGTATCCTTTGCACTGTAATAAGGTGCATTGCTACTGAGTAATCTTTCTAACAATCAAGTACTTTTCATTTTATTAAAATATATTAACTAAAAACCGATACTGTCCTTACCTTAATTAAAAAAAAATGAAGTTTCTCTCTGCATGTAGTTGAACTATTGGGCTATGTTGCATTTTGTTTTTTTGTCAGTAATCTAGTTGCCTTTGACTCTTGTTGTCATTATTAATGGCTCTTGCTATTTACAGCCCTTTCTGGTTAAGTACATCCCCATACCCCCTTTCTACCTCCCAACTACCCATTATATCCTTTTCCCTTAAAGATGTACACCCCTTTTGCTTTCCAAAAATATATTATGGAATTATATATACCTATTATGAAAATATATCTCCAAAATTATAATTTATAGTTTTGAAAATATACTTTTGAAATAGGTATATATTTTTTTAATAAAATATCACTTAGCGATTAAGATCGTTGACGAGAAATACAAAAAAAAAAAAAATCATTGACAAGATAAGCACTTATCTTATATCCATGTTTGCTAGTTTTATTTTTATCATATCAATGGAATTCTTTAAATCTTATCTAAAATCTTATTTCATTATATCTTGATTATTCTTTAAACCCTAATTTTAAACTATCTTCACCATATATTCATTATATAATATTGTGTTTTCATCAATAGCATACAATATTTTGTGTTTTCCTTCATGTGACACTATGTTTCAAGATATATTCATGACTAACTTCATCTACTATACACCTTAATTGTAAAGCAGAACTTTTACTCGATGTTTTTTTTTCCTTTAAGTGCTTTCATTAATTTTCTTATCCAAGTCTATGTTAACAATTTAGGCCTCAATCCTCAAATACTCTTAAGTAATTTGATTGAGGTATGATTTATTATTAATAGAAATATCTTTTTGGAATAATGTATACCATTTTGGAAGTGTATCTCCAAAACTATAAATTATAATGTCAAACATATAGTTCTGGAATAGGTATATTTAATTGTGGAAATGGGATGTGTAAATAGCAAGAGCCTTATTATTGAGGTAGTAAAAATATTACAGCCCAAGTCGTGTACTATGATAACCTAACTAATTAACGAGGACCAGCAACCTACAAGGCCTAATAACTCTTCTTTGTTTGGTGAAATAGGCCTAATAGCATTATAATGAAGCTGAAAATGTCTGTACCATAAAATGTGGATCAAGAGCATATACACAGAAAATGCCAGAGTTAGACCTCCTCGCTTCACATTAATGTTAAGTTCACACAATCACACTTTCAACTCTGATATCATAGTGGGAAAACTGGCTGAATTATAAGTAATTTTATATATCTTGAGAGTATACATACTTATTCAAGGAAATTCAATTTTTTAATCAATCTTGATTCTAATACATTAGTTCCTATTTAAATTAGGAAGCATAAATCATCGAAATAAGGAAAAATAATGCATACTGTACACATTAACTACGAGTTTTGAAATCAATTCCGCCACTTTGAACAAAACACTACGTTGAATTACATAACTTAGATGCTGATGACCCAATTTGGTGGGCGAGCAAGAGATGAGAAGCTATTTGAGATTCAAAATAATACTAAATTCTCTTAGGTATTTGAGGAGATTGACGTGATTGAAACGGGAGGAGATTGGCATGAAATGAGAGGATTATAGTGAATTGTTGAAAAGCATTTGTCGTTGAATGCATGTAGAATGCTATCCCTGCGGAGAGTATTGTCCGGTTTCCATCAAAATGTTTTTGGTAGCACATTTCACACGTGAGTTTTTGATTATTTTTATAAGTGTGTTTGAATTGCCAACAAAGTTGCTGCCACACAAATGAAAGTTGTCACCCATTATCTAAACACACACTCCATCAATTTCTGAATTTACCTAGGTACTACAATACACAGCTTCTATCCTAACATGTGTAACTCTTATTATGTTATTTATCTAACACGAACCAAATACCCTAAAGTACTTACTGAGAGTGTTAGATTCTCCTTATTTTTAACAGCACTAGAGAAAAAACACTTGAAAGAAAGATTCTCTCTTTTCACTTTATAAGATAAAGTAATTAATCTCCATCCTAAATAAATAAATAAAAGTCAACAATTAATAGTATTACGTAGCAATTATTAATTTTTTTTCATCTTACTTTACTAAATATCTTCAGCTGACGTCACTGCACACGAAAACTAATTGAGAAAAAATAGTAGCTTAACAAATAACATCAATAAATAAACAAATCTTGATTGATAGAAAAGAAAAGGACTCATCCTTGATAAATGCTCACAAATGCTATACTTAACAACATACTAGAGCATCCTGGATTAATAAATGATTATAATTTTTTGTGATGAGCAAAAATTGCAAGGATATCCAAAGATAAAAATTGACAGATATGAAAATGGAGAGGATACGTTGGGCCCACTTATACACTCTTAAAAAAAGCACAAAGCTAGCCTGGTTGTGTCATCACCATTCACCAGACGATGCCCTCTTCTTCCTATTTTTGAAGTTAGTTGCAGAGAAACACTTGCTCAGTGCTCACTCACCCCCAGCGACGATGAAGACACGCCACTTACTTCATCATTTGTGTGTAGTAGTGCTGCTGTTAGCCCTAGGTTGTGCAGCGGAGGAGGAGGAGGATTCCACTTCCAGCGCTAGCATCATCTTCACCACACTCGGCAGAGCCTTCTACGCCTTCGACATCTATTCCCTCCCAGTCCCAGTTCAGCAACAACAACAACCTCTCACCGCAAGCCAAGAACTTCAACTCACCGATGGCCACTCCGTTAATTTCAACGGCCACTTCCTTTCCAATACTTCCGCTATTCAACTCCCCAAACACTCCCCTCCTCTCCAACTCGTTTACGTCACCGAGAGAAACGGCTACGCCACCATATTCTACGACGCCGTTTATAGAACCCAATCTTCTCTGGTCTCAAAAAGAATCCAAATCCCTCTCTTATCCAACCACCTCAGCGACGCTTCTTCTCAACTTTCCATCAAAGACAAGCCCAGCGTCACCCCCGATGGACAATATTTACTATACGTGTCCACCCACGAGAACCCGGGCCTTCCACGGGCCAGTTGGGCCGCGGTTTACTCCACTCACCTCGAGTCAGGCCTCACCCAAAGACTCACCCCTTACGGGGTCGCTGATTTCAGCCCATCCCTCTCTCCCTCAGGTCTCTGGACCGCTGTCGCTTCCTACGGGCCTGACGGTTGGGCCGGTGAAGTAGAAGATCTCACCACAGACATCTACGTCTTCCTCACTCGCGACGGATCTCACCGAGTCAAAATCGTGGAGCACGGAGGCTGGCCCACCTGGGTCGATGATCGCACTCTTTACTTCCACCGTCGAGGTCAAGACCAGTGGTGGAGTATTTACAGAGCCATTCTCCCCTCCAACCCTCCTTTTTCAGTTGACTCGGTCATCCTCGAACGAGTCACCCCACCGGGTCTCCACGCGTTCACTCCCGCCACTTCCCCGGGCAACAACAACTTCATCGCCGTCGCAACCAGAAGGCCAGGCTCCAATTTTCGTCACATCGAGCTATTCGACCTCGCTAGCAACGAATTCACTGAGCTGACTCGGTTGGTCTCGCCTACTTCTCACCACCTCAACCCGTTCATCTCGCCCGATTCCACCCGGATCGGTTACCATAAATGCAGAGGAGAACCCAACGCTCACAGTACCCCACAGTTTTTCCTCGAGAATGTTCGGAGCCCCGTCCCCGGTCTAACTCTCTTCCGCTTCGTCGGTTCTTTCCCGGTTTTCTCCCCCTCCGGCGACCGAATCGCGTACGTCGAGATGCCCGGAGTTTATGTCGTGAACCGGGACGGTTCGAACCTGCGTAAGGTTTCCAACGCGATGGCGTTTTCAACCGCTTGGGACCGGGTTCGACCCGGTGTCATCTACACCGCAATTGGAGAAACATTTGCTCCGGAGAGCTCGCAGGTTGACATTGTGTCCATCGACGTTGACCATGAAAACACTGTGAAGAGGTTGACCCTGGGCGGAAAAAACAACGCGTTTCCGTCACCCTCGCCGGACGGTAAATGGGTCGTGTTTCGGTCGGGTCGATCGGGGCATAAGAACCTTTACATAATGGACGCAGTTGATGGTGAGAAAAAGGAGCTTCGAAGATTAACGGAAGGTCCGTGGACTGATACCATGTGCAACTGGTCACCGGATGGAGAATGGATCGCTTTTGCGTCGGACCGGCATGACCCGGGCAGTGGGAGCTTCGAGATCTACCTGATCCACCCTAACGGAACCGGGTTGAGGAAACTGATTCAAAGCGGGTCGGGTGGAAGAACAAACCACCCGTATTTCAGCCCCGATGGGAAGAGCTTAACGTTCACTTCGGATTATGCGGGTATTTCGGCTGAGCCAATATCGAACCCGCATCACTACCAGCCGTATGGTGAAATATTCACCGTTAGATTGGATGGTTCCGGGATCAAGAGATTGACTCATAACTCGTATGAGGATGGAACACCTGCTTGGTCGCCCAAGTATATGCCGCCGGTGAATGTGCCAAAAGGAGGACCCTATTGCTCTTTTGAGGATTGTCATTGGCTCAACAATATGCCCAATTGGACTGCTTTCGGTGTGTCTAAGGCTAAGTCTCAGTGTGCTTCTCTGTAATCATAATTTATCATACTACGTTGTTAAAATCTGTGCTTAGTTGGTCTGCAGAGACAGAGGACATAGGTTGAGATTTTGATTGACATGCAAAATTATGTAAGGCAATATATAAATAACTGCTGTTGTATTGGACGCCTTACTTGTTCCTTAGCCTTATGTTATTATAGTAATGGATTCGAGGTAAAATTGGCGTATCAAATTTAATTATTTTGCTGTTTTTAAATGGCTTGAGCAAGCTTAGATTATAATGGATCTTGTGTAATTAACTTTTCCCTACGTTATGATTAACTGTAAGGGTAATTAATTCTATGCTGAAATAAACTTATTTATCAAACCAATAGGGATAATAAAAGGGTGAGTTCAAATGTCCAATAATAGACATAATGACAGTATGCAAACATCAAGGGTAACAACTAAGAAGAAGCCTAAGAAATATAAATAAAAAAAGCCCCAAGTCCAACACGCCACACACAATCTAAGAATGACATACAGAGGTGAAAATGTCAAGAGACAGGGAAGGCAAAGATACTTTGAGACCAAGTAAAAAAGAGATGTACACCACCTAAGAAGGTACCTAATCCAGTGGCTACCAATTTTATTTTTTTACTTTAAATTTTAAAAATAAATGCTTTTTTAACATTGACATGGATATGAGGCTTTTAGTTTAACTTCATTTAGACTTTTTTGTTTGATACAGACATGAATATGAATACAAGTTTATTGGGAGGATTGTTTGAGCGGGTCTCTAGGGAGATTAATCGTGGTCTTTTACATGTTGCGGATTACCCAGTCGGAATAGGGTCACAAGTGTTAGTGGTTTGGAAACTTGTGGATGTTGGATCTGATGATGTTTTACATCATAGGAATCCATGGAATGAGTGGAAATGGGTAAAATCAGAAGAGGGTGAAGAAAAAGTGGGCTCAATAGTATCTTCAAAGGTAGATTGGTTTTCTGCCATGCATTGCAACCTCAATGATGATTTTTTTTTTCAGGTTTCAAGCGGTTTGCTCAAGTGCGTAGTTTATGCCTAGCAGCAAATAATTTCACATTCCTCCCTGAATGCATCAAGGAATTTCAATTCTTAAGTGCTCTTGATGTGAGTGACTGCCAGCATCTTCAGGAAATTAGAGGGGTTCCACCGAACTTTAAATGCTTTCAAGCAAAAAACTGTATATCCTTGACTTGACTTTCTCAAGTTCAAGCATGTTCTTAAATCAGGTTTTGTCTAGTTTTTATTGTATTTGATATGATAATATGTAGTGCCCTTAATGTTGGTAAACTTACGAATCATGGCTAACAGGAACTGCACGAGGCTGGAAAAACCAAGTTTTGGTTTCCAGGAGCAAGTATTCCAAAGTGGTTCGATCACCAAAGCAAGGGACCTTCAAGTTCTTTCTGGTTTCGGAAAATTAAAGTTTCCTGCCAAAGTCTTTGTATTCTTATTGCACCTGTGGACATGAATTTTGATTTTGTTAGACCCATGGTGTTCATCAATGGCAAAGATTTTTATCATTGTGACGATGAATCGGTGAGGATGTTGGAATTGGATCATACATATCTCTTGGATCTACAAGCGTTACATTTTGATAATAATCTGTTTGAAGTGCCTTTAGAAAAGGAATGGAACCATGTGGAGGTTACATATGCAGGTGTGTTAGAGAATTCAATCATTAAAGCAACCGGAATCCATGTATTCAAACAAGAAAGCAGCATGGAGGATATCCGATTTGGCTGATCCTTTTAAATAGTTAGACGATGATATCCACAGTTCTCAATCATGAAACTGCCCGATGCTAAAATAGCATAAGTTTGTGGACATGCATGCAAGTTCTACAGACGCAATTTGTGCAACAGTAGCTAGCAAAATAAGCTTTACGCTCATGTTTATTGAACAGGGCATGTAAATTTTCGTATTTTTCCTACTCAAGCAATGCAGTCATTGTATGATAATCTGAACTTGGACTCAAATTCAATGGAGCTCAAAACAGATCGATAAGGGGCATCATTTGTTTCAAATGTAAACTATCCCGTTGCATACGTGGTATATCACAGTAACTAATTTCAATTACTTGTATTATTTTGATCACTCAAAATGGAAAAAAAGAATATATAGGAATGCTTTGCCCACAAAATAGGGTGTATGTTTAGAAATTAACAAAAAATAGAAAGGGCTTGAGCAAGATTACGGCAAGCTTTATACACACAAAATAGGAGAAAGCTTTATACACACACACGAAAAAAAAAAGCTTTAATGGTAATTACTAATTATAGAACAATTCTTAAAATAAGATAAGCCCAATGTCTTTTTTACGGCTATCCCATCATTTACTTCGACGTCTTTTTTATATTTCCATCACGACAAGGAGAAAAAGATCGGTTCTGGAATCCGTTACCGCAAACAGAATCCAAATCCCTCTCTTCAGCGACACTACTAGTACTGGTCAAGTTTCCATCAAAGACAAGCCCAATGTCACCCCCGATGGAGAATATTTAATATACGTATCCACCCACGAGACCCGGGCCTGCCACGGTTTGCTCCACCCATCTCCCATCGGGCCTCACCCAAAGACTCACCCCTTAACGGTGTCGCTGATTTCAGCCCATCCCTCTCTACTTCCGGTCTCTGGACCGCCGTCGCTTCCTACGGCACCCCCGACGGTTAGGCCGGAGAAGTAAAGGTAGCCGAACTCCGTGGCTGGCCTTCCTGGGTCAACGATCGCACTCTTTACTTCCGCCGTAGAGGCCAAGACCAGTGGTGGAGTATTTACAGAGCCACTCCCCTCCAACGGTTCCGTTTCCGTTGACTCGGTCATCGTCGAATGAGTCACCCCACCGGAGCTCCATGCCTTCACTCCCGCCACCTCACCGGACAACAACAACTCAACCTTTCGCCACATCGAGCTATTCGACCTAGTTAATAACCGATTCACCGAGCTGACTCGGTTGGTTTCACCTAATTCTCACCACCTCAACCCGTTCATCTCGACCGATTCAACCCGGATCGGTTACCACAGATGCAGAGGAGAACCAGATAATCAAAGTAGCCCTCAGCTTTTACTCGAGAGTGTTAAGAGCCCCGTCCCCGGTTTATCTCTATTCCGGTTCGTCGGTGAGTTCCCAGCTTTCTCACCCTCGGGGGATCGAATCGCGAACAACGGCATTCCGGGAGTCTACGTGGTGAACCGGGACGGTTCGAACCTGCGAAAGGTTTCCATCGCGAAGGCATTCTTGACCGCTTGGGACCCGGTTCGACCCGGAGTCATATACACTGCCATGGGAGAAACATTTGCTACCGGTACTTCACAAGTTGGTATCGTATTCATCAACGTCGACGACGAGGAAAACAGTGTGAAGAGGTTGACCGTGGAACGACACCATGTGCAACCGGTCACCGGATGGGGACTGGATTGTTTTTTCGTCGAACCGGCATGACCCGGGCACTGCGAACTTCGATTTGTACCTGATCCACCCGAACGGAACCAGGTTGAGAAAGCTGTTTGGAAACGGGTCGGGTGGAAGGGCAAACCACCCGTTTTCAGAGGCCCAATGGTGGACCCTGTTGCTCTTTTGATGATTGTTTTTATCTCAACGAAATGCTCGCTGGCCACTGCCACACGTGAGTGTGTTCAACAAGGCTCAGTGTTCTCTGTAACGGGACTTTGCAATTTGCATCATTTATGTTGTATTATCTAGGAAGCCGATTAACATATGCTCTTGTAAGTCTTTACCTTATCCTTATTATAGCACTGCATGGCTTGAGCGGGCTTCAATTATGGATTATATATTTATATCTTGGATTACTCAGGGAGAAGTAGAATTTGCTTAGGTGGGTTTTAAGGTAAGCACTGCTGCTAATTATATTACATTATTCAAACTTATTCACTAGCACAGAATACCATGCTTACCAACCCAAAATACCACATGCCACTCACCTTATGTACAAAAATTTGATAAGGCGTGTTAAATGCTTTGTTTGATGGGAAAGAGTTTCGGAAACTCATTGGGGGCAAAGGAAAGTAAGTTTGATAATACAAACTTCTTACCAATAAAGTTCACACATCAGTGATTGATTTTGAACCCACGTCCATATAAAATACAAGTCTTGTCTTTTCTTATCAATTGGACGACCAACTTTAACTAAGCACTCTCATGTCAAATAAAGGTTGGTGATGATTACAGAGGCGCTTTTAATATTATTTTCCAATTTCTAATCAAGGAATTTTTCCTCATAATTTGTGTTAATAAAAAGGTTGGTGATGATTATAAGTGGAGAACCACCCAAAATTCATACTAGGGTAATACACCACCTAGAAACTATTGCTGGAGTAGATAAATTGGACAAAAATTTAGGCGTTGGCTCCTTTTAGCCATTAATAATGATGCTACTGAAGCAGTAGCTTAGCTAATAATACAAGAATATGCATGTCAATAAAAGCAGATACAAGAATTCTAATTGTGATGGAAGGGTCGGTTGGCTACTACATTGTACAGTGTAAGAGAATCATCATCTCTGGAGACAAGAAGTTATGTCAATCTAAGCCTATCCCAACCGAAAATTAGACTGTCATTTCTGCTCAATTCTGAAAAAATTCTGGGGGTATTGAAGGAGGGCAGTACTTCTTGGCCACATATTTGTACTGAAACACAAATAAAATATATGAGAAACTGCTCAAACACATGATATGGGAAAAACAAATATTGGCAATTAAGGGAGGAGGAGGAAAGGTAGAGTCCTCTTGTATATGAGGCAATGAGGCAAGTGTTTACCTTGTGCTGACTGTATTTCTCCCTTATTGCAGGCAAATTAGAATTGGGGCTGTTGCAACAAAGACGGTGAAGATCCTTCACGCAAACAGACAGATCAGAAGGCTGGTACAAGGTGTAATGCTGTAATGTGGAAGTCTGTTCAAAAAATAAAAATACTTCAGTCAAGTTGTTGACCAAAAACATAAAATACCAACAAGTTGGTGCCACATAATTTTTTGTTATTAGAAGCATACCCATGGTTTCTTTGAAGGGAAAAGTATGAATTTGGCCAGGAAAATTGCAGAAGCGGCTATAAGTGACGGAGTATAACCAAGCATACTGTACTCCATGAGAGACAATTCAGCAATATAGTTTGTCAAGCACTCTAATTGTAGGGAAGGGACCTGAAAAACCACGGAAAAAAGGGGGGCAATACTTCAGAAATGGAATTCTTAGTAATAATAATTATGTGCAGTCACAACGTAAATAAATGCAGTAGAAGAACAAACAACAAAATGGTTAATATACGTGTTTGAACAAAATGGTCCAACATTGTTTGAACATTTCCTATTACACATGCATAAACACACCCAACTGAAGTGAGGATTATACCTCGTCGACTCCTTGAGCTGCACGTACAAATCTTCTGTAAAGCATATCAACAAAGAAAAAAGTTTTGCATTAGAACGGCGTCAAAGAACTTCAGACGGTCAATCTCATAGTTATTTGTTAATTACTACCTTAAGAAACATTTTACTGTTGGGGCTGTCATTTCAAACTTGAGAAAATTCAAGACAGCAGATTCCATCTGCAAAACCTGCATCGAACGATTTTGCTTGAGATATGTGCACCACAAATACATACATAAACAAATATAACTTGAAGCCGCAAGAGAATTCAACCCAAACCTCTTCTTTGAAGTATGTGTTATCAGTTATGTAACAAAATTCCTCCACCTGAGGTGCACAAATTTCCTCGTATTTACTGCCAACAAGAAGATAAAACCAAATATCGTTACTGCATTCATGCATTTATAAATCAATGCTGGAAAGAAAAATGGTAAAAAACCCATCAATTAGAAAAATCAAGAGGGACTTGTTAGCTTCCTTACGAGGCAATCATCATGGAGGCAACACCAAGTAATTGTAACCTTTGTCTGTTCATCACATTCCCTGAAAGATACCGATCAATGTAGTTTACTGTCAAATACAATGTATCAGGTACTAGTCTATACTCTTCAGCCACCTGCAATTAGAAATTGAGATTAGCATATAGCCATATACACACAATGAGGTGTAATACTGAACTATAATTTGAACAATGATGTTCCCAACAAAAAATATTACTTGGATGTCCCCATTTGCAATATAATAATCTTAATACTTTTGAATTTAACAAGTGTCAGCTATCAACAAACATTAGTTACCTCCACAAGCCAGTCAATCAATATAGCACGCATGCTGGGGTTTATCTCCTTCTGAATTCTCTCCATGAAGTCTATGGAAGGCCTTTTCTTTGCCTAAGATTTCAAAAATTAGAAACGATAAGACTACTTAAACAATAATTATACTAATACTACTAGCTACATTTGGCATGTTTTCTGGTCATGAAAAAATTATAACGACAGATAATACTTCAATAGTTCAAATGTAGTTTAGCTTTACCTCAGATGCACGCAGGTGCTTGTAGATATCACAAGCAAAGGTTGCACAGAGCTGAGGATCCGCGTAATTATTATCAACATCAACAAATTTTTCTCCCTTCTCCAACTCAACAAGTATGTCTCTACTACAAATGTTCCCTGCAAACATATCAATCAATATCACTACTATAGAAGACATTCGTTTATTTTATAGATATGACCAAATAATTATTATTTTCTAGCAAAGGTGGGGGAAAAAAAGAAACCTTCTGTAGAATCAGAGATGTTGAGATTGCTGAATGTTTTCCTCTCAATTGAATCAACGGCTGCAACATCGCTGTTGTCCACATATTCAATGTCAGGGCTCTTGAAGGAGTCACAAGAAGACATTGACTCATCCATAGAAACAGACATTGCATCTGATTTACTAGGTGAAAAATCCACCACCGGAGCCGGAACAGTAACGGTGGCAACCGGAGGAGGAGCTTCATCCCTTACAGGGAAAGAATTAGCCTTAGGAAAAATAGCTGCGCTAGTGGGTTTAACATTCGCCAATGTTGGCCTTTTGTTCCCTGAACACGCCGGAACAACCTCTTTCTTGGTCTTGGCAAATTTAGCTGCGCATGGAACCTAGCAATGCAAAATTCGCAAGAACAATAGTTACTGATTTTGAGATTTTTCTTTGTTATGCATTTTGTGAAATCTCAATTAAAGGGTGAATGAATTGATACCGAAGAGGGAGAGTTGCGGTGTGCAACGGTGTTGGTGAGGTTGGAGAGAGGTGGACGCTTCTTGGCCATGTTTGCAGGAGCGGCCAAAGACGACGTCGTTGAGGCGGATGCATGGCGTTTGGCCAAAGACGACGTCGTTGAGGACGAAAACGACGAACGACGATTCTGGGTCGACATTTTGAATTCTCGCTTATTCAAGAACGAAGCAAGAAAGAGAGCGTTAATGTCTTTTGTGCTTTAGTTTGGTTTGCTTCTTTGTTTTCGAGACTTCTTTAGTAGAGAAAAGAGAGAGAGAGAGAGAGTGAAATGAATGTGAGTGTAGTAAATGGAGTTTAATATATATAATTAAACAATGAGGCAAGGAAAAGGGAAAGTTTGAAACGGGGAAGGGAGCATATCTGGGCCGTAGGATTGGGCTTCGGGGAGGAGCGGGGGACGCACGTGTGGGCCCCATTGCTACCTATGTTTTCAAATTCGTTTTAACAGCGCCCCTGCGTTTGAGGGATCTGATTGGCTGCTGCGGCCATGTCAACAGGGAAACATGCTGAGAATTCGAAGCTTTTGGATTTTGATTGTTTGAATTTGAATTCAAACGGTCACTTGGATCTGTCGTTTGCTGCTTGCGGAGCCAAACGAGTCCCAATTCCCAACCATGATCGTGCCAATTGTTGTTAATATCCCGATGGATGGCAATTGAAAATATTTCCAATTCTGCACATTTCAAATTTGTGCCTGGGAGATTTAAAACTTCCCTTGTTTAAGGGAAGGAAATATTGAACATAATAATACTAGTATCTTTAATTTCTACGCAAAAAAGGTTAGTAAATCACAACACAGACAGCTATTGAATTTGGTAATGTAACGATGCGAGTACAGCAAATTTCAAATTGGATGTTCATGATTTGGAAACAATAAGACTAGTTAAACAATTTTCAAAATGCGAGTATTGATGTTCATGATTTGGAGGATTGTGTGAGAAAATCAACTTGGATGCCTCTTGAAAAAAATGTTAGTTTTAATTGTGTAAATTTCAAAATTGTATAGTTTTATTTTTTGCACATGAAAAATTTAGGGTACACAAGTTCATAACAATAAGTTGTTGCTCAGCATTTTGGTGAATTTGGTGACTAACCACAAGCAAACCATAAAATTGGTGACAATGTTCATTATTTTGAGGATTGTGTTTGAAAAAATTAAACATATGCTCTCGAAAAAATTGTTAATTTAATTGGGCAAATTTTAAATTTGTGCTTCAAGAATTTATCCGTTTTTAAATGTAAATAGTCTATATAACAACAGCGTAAATAATTTTTATATTGTTATCTAATTAAAAAAATAAACATGTATGGTAAATTTATTATTCCATGTAAAATTAATTAAAGTCATACCTATTACTATTTATTATAAAATTGATAATATAAAAAAATCACCCGTTTGAAGAGAAGAAAATATTTACCAATTGTTTTTTTTTTTTTTGCGCTTGAAAAATATTATGACACAACACACAATCGTCAAGCCAAAAACTTGTGTTTGAAAAAAGATTAAATTTATTTAGGCACATCTTAAATTTATACTTGAGAGGATGTCTAAGTTTAAACTTTGTTGTTTTAGAGATGCTCGAACAATAAACTAAAGACATGTTCATGATTTGGAGGTTTGCTTTTCAAAATCAGATACATGTTAATCTATCGATGCCTCTTCAAAAAAATATCAATTAATTTGGTTACATTTCAAATTTACACTATGAGTTTGAATAAAAAAATTTAATTGGGGAAAGTAATTTATTATGGAATTTGAAATTTTTTAATTTAAAATTTATTGTTTGGATATTTTTATATGAGAATTTTAAATTTTTGAAATTTTAAAATAGAATTTTAAACAACAGTGGAATTTGAATTCTCTTTCTAAAAGGTGAGAAATTGAAATTTTCTTCTTCTCTAAAGTTCTAATCGCACCACTTTTTGCTCAGTTAGAAGAGTACTTCGATCTTTGCTACTCTCGCGGCACCCATCTCATGCGCTTTTCTGTACATGAGGTGAAAACAAATAAATTCAATTTTTTTTATCCAAACACAAAATTTTGAAAATGAAGAAATTTAATTTATTTATCCAAACATAGAATTTTGAAAATAAAAAATTTTAATTGATGCATTTTAATTCCTCTGAATTTTAAATTTCTTAAAATTTTAAAATACTCCATCCAAACATACTCTGAGAGAGTTTGTTTAATTTTTTGTCTATAAAAATTGAAGACAAATATTAAGAATATGAATCCTCTCATGCAAATTTCATATATTCAGTAAAGAAAATGTGTGTAGATAGAGAAGTCTCTCATGCATCACAATACACAACTTTTATTTGTGAAAAATTGTCCCATAATTTTTTACTAGATTATTTATACAAGAAAAACAAGTTCCTCACGGTTACAGGTTTAGGTAGATTTTAGCTTTGCTATCTCATGGATTTGTTTTTTTCCCCCCATGATTCTCTTGTATTCGTTTTTCTTTTATAGTTTAATGAATTTGGCATTTGTTGCTCTTGGATGTTGTTGGTTGTGATGCCAACTTGGTTGAAATCACAACAAACATCGGCTTTAGCATTTTGCTCTTTTTTGCCTTAAAAAATATAACATTGGGTGTTTATTGTTTTTTTTTTTCATCTCTAGGTTTTGAAAAAAAATCACACTCTTGAGATAAAAAAAAATATTATCAGACATACAAACATACACGAATAAGACAAGTTTCATAAAATGATGATACGTTTTTTTGATCAAAATTACCGCTCCAAACTTCTAAAGAATACTAATATGCTAATCAGGATCCGTTTTTCAAAAAGAATTAATTAATATTATAAATTTCAACATTTAATTGAAAAGAAGTTATTTAATCGTAAAAGTACAAACAATTGACAGTTGCTCTGAAACTGAAATTTTAATTTTAAAGCTTTTAAATTCAGTGCTGTCCTTTTTTTTTTTTTCAATATTAACTACTCCCCGTCTATGCTTGTTTGTAGCCTTTAATAATTTACACAATTTTTTTTTAATTACATAAGAGAGGACTATAAGCCTCTCTGGAACAAAACATGAGCTATATAATCTGGAGCAACATTATAAAGTTGATACTGCATACGCTTCCTTGCTAAGAATGTCAGCTACCTGATTTGCTTTTTGCAGGATATGCTTCCAAGTAATATTACCTCTATTAAGATGCACATTATGAATATCTCTTGAACTAACGTGTAACAAGGATGCAACCTGCAACAATTCGACGACAGTGGCCTCATTGCATTAAGAGAATCAGTCAACTTTAATTATCCTAAATCCTGTAGACCTGGCCAAGTTAAGACCCAAGTTCTTTATTGAAACATGATGCGCCATTTTCTAAAATGAATATAACAAAATGGATATCTCTTGTAGACTGTAGTACTTATTTTCGCGGTTAATTAAACTCCAAACAAAATATTACAATGGGCGTTTTCAAAAAAAAAAAAAAAACAACAATGGGCATGGATGTTTGAGAGCAAGACATTCATGTTGTAAACATGTGCAGATTAAGAGATTATTTATTTTGTACACGCTATGATTTTTAACAAATGAATAAAATCCTAAGAAACTCGAGAAACAAAAAATCCCTTGTTTTTAGTGAGCTCATAGCCAAGTTGAATCAAACTGAGACTGATCCCACAAAATTCAAATGATGATTATTAATGCAATAAAAGAAATCTGTGTTATCAACAATTCCTGGGCAGAAAATGCCATGGACTAAGTAATGCGATTGTCGACTGCTTTAAGTCTTCCAATTTTACTACAGAGTGCACAAACACGAAAGAGCAAGATTTCACCTTATGCTGTCTGTATTTCTCTGATAGGATGAGCCAAATGAGGCCAAAAAGAAAGAAAATTAAATGGTTTAAAGATTTTATTAGTTGGAATTAAATATGTATTTTATAGTTTTATTTTAAAATAATGAAATGTTAACACATGGATAAATAATATACATTAATTAGCATCAATTAGGACTTCATATAAATGTATCTCTCTTTTAGGGAAAAAAATAAATTAATGAAATATTTCAAGTTTTATCTTATTCTCTTTAGTCTTTTATAGCTTTTAATTTGTGGTAGATAGAAAATTGCTTTCTATCATTCTCCCTGATGGCATGTAGGTTATGATAGCTATCACAGCATAACCTATGTAATCCCTTGACGCATTCACGCAACTCTGACATATGCCTGGTAACCTGTGTAATGCTCTTTACTCTTTAGTGTAGAATTATAGCTGTTGGAGCTGTCACTCCAAACATCAAGAAATTCAGCACATCAAATTCCATCTGCAACACCTGCAGTATTTCATTCATATATATCTTTTTAAGAAAACAATGCAACTAAAAGAAATCCAGAGCTGCAGATATGAATCAATAGATAAGAAAATCCAAACCTGCTCCTTAGAATATGACTACGGCAATTGAACAAATGGCCTAAATGGGCCTATAGATTTTTGAAGATTCCTATAAATGAATCTCTGAATCTAGAAACTTATTTAGTGTTCTAGCATCAAATCAATTGTGAAGAGTGTCCAATTTTAATTATAATTTGATTTGTACCTGGTACGGCGGTTATATATCTTTAAAAAAAAGTTGTTGGACACTTACTTTGAATGTAGTGATTGTGATAGTTGGAATGTTGGATGTAAACTATCTATGCTTATAGAACGGATATCCAGAAGGTCATCATTGTTTTATAAAAGCAAAGCAACGGGAGTAGTTTTGTGGGATAAATGCTAATACCAATATTGTGTCAATTAAACATGTATTTCATTTCATATTAGAGGCATTTTTATTGAGCTTTTGCAGATCCGTGGTTCAATCCCACTCCTGTGGCTGCAAATTGGGTTGACTTATTAGCAAAAGTCTTTGTTATTGAAATTTGAGGAAGCTAGCTCTAAGTTGATGGTTGTGTTTTTGAGATCTACGTATAGTAATCTTGTGTATATTTCACTTATATTTCTTTGCTTAAGATGCAGCCACTAGTCCTGGATAGGCATTTCTCTTATATCAGGGAATTATAATCTCAATAACGTCAGGATCTTAAAATCTTGATTTAAACTCTAGCATTTATTATATTCTCTTGGGGAAAAAATGTTAAGGTTGTGTAATGTGTATGTTAAATTTAGACAGCTTTAATTTTCTCAATCAAATATAGACAACAACTTTCTTAAAATTATGCCTTCTCTTCATCAGTTAATTAGAATTATACATTAAAGTAGAAACTAAAAATTATATTACTTTATTATCTGTTTTTTTTTTCATGACCTAATGACTCATCCTGAATCAATTATCAGTCTGATTTTTTAAAATACATAGTAAGAATATAAAATCTTTATATTTATTTTATATTTTCATGGTGAAAAATAGGTATCCTATATTTCTATGAAAATCAAAGTTATTTTCTATATTAATTACCTTTTCCCACTTTATTACTTCACATTTCTTTTTTCATTTTTAATTAAAATAAATATTTCCCCTAAAAATAGTAAATGTCAACCAAACATGTTTATGAAAATAATATTATTGTAAATGTAATTTCCAATAATGAAATATTATATGTTGAAACAAACACTCTTTTGATTTGTTTTAGGCCTTGTGCCTTTACTTTGTTATCCTTTTGTTTTCTATTCCCTAATCCTAATGCAAAAGGTCTTTATTATTTCCAATTTTTAGACAAAAAAAGTATATTTTTCACACATAATAAACAAAGCATAAAAGATAAATGATTTGAATAAAAGTATATGACTCCGTTTATTTTAAAATTTAAAAACATGTTTCTTAATACAAACATACGATTCAGGTTTATTTAAACGTGTATTCCGGTTGTATTTAATTATTTAAACTAATTTTATTAAAAGTAATAGACGCACACATTTTTTTTATTAAAAATAATTCTATCAAACACTAAATCAAGAGGCTAATATAACTCTTAAAAGTTTGATAACGCAAAAAAAAATTATCTAAATTTATTCAGACAAAAGAAATGAACAAAAAAAACATTTTATTTATTTTAAAAAATTTTAACTTTTTTTACTTGTTTATTTTCAGTGTTTCATTCTTATTTTTAGTCCTTTAACATAATATTTTAAGAACTAAAAAAATAATGGAAAAAAATTTAAGTAAGTAAAACATGAATAAGAAAATTAAAAAAAAAGTTTAGAAACTAAAAAAATAATAAATCTTAATTAAAAATGATGATGACATTTTGGTAAAATAACATGGAAACCTCGGCGGGAAAAATACTCTCGGAAATGGTATTGGCAATTTGGCATGCTCTTTACCCAAACCCATTCCAGACCCTAATTTCATATAAGAACTGAAAACCCTTACCCACCCTAAACCCCCTTCTTCCAAATCCCCTATTTCTTCTGCCGTTCAATTTCAGACTCTTCATTCGGGACTCGCCATAACGATTCCTTGGTTCTCATTCATTCGTTGCGTCCTCGTTGGGCTGTTCTCGTCGTTCCAGTGAAGAGTTCCGTTTCAGTCATACAACCTGTACTTCTTTCTTCTCTCATTCTCTTAATCTTCCAACTCGAATGCTATTATTAGTATTTGTTTCTTACTTTTCATTCATTATCTTCGTGCTTGTTTTCATAGCTGTTTTGTGAATTGACACACGACGTACAATTTTGTCAAATATTCCTACGCACATTTAACATGCGATACTGATGAAGAGTATAACTGTATAAGTAATGATTTTGCCTGAAAGATGTAAATGCTTGCACTTTGCAAGGTTAAATAGTCGTGAAATGTTTATATACTAGTTTGGGTATGTGATATATTGATACCATTGACACTAATTACTAATTAGTAAGTTTGCTTTCACTGGTATGGTAGTGGTGTGGAATTGAAGTTGAAGTTAGCTAGCTACAAACACGAAGGAAAAGGAAATATGAAGACCTGCTTAATAAATAATATAACATTATGCAGTAATATCTATTTATTTGCGCTGGATGGGTATAAAAAAATTTCATACTTTGGGCTGTTTAAACAAGGAAGGGTTTTTCGTGCTGGTGTATTGTCCATGGATTATTTTCATTCTGAAGTGTTTTGGACTGATTTGTTTTGCTTTCATGGTTTTACTGCAATTTCATCAGTTGTTTTGCTGCAAGACTTGAATGAAGGGTCTGCTTAGTTTTTTGACCCTATTGTTTTTGTTTGAGGTTGGTATGCAGTGCTCACTGATATTTCTGCATAGTTGTTCCTTTATCTGTTGGTGTGTTTGTTTGGACATCTGTTTCAGAATGTGCAATGCAAGGTCATGGGTTTGTTGTGGCTACCCCTGTTTCCTTCATGCTTGCTTTCTTCCTGCTCTTTGCACCTTGTTTTTCTTTAAATAGTTTATAATTTTTAGACTCCACCTGTTTATGGTTGCTGCTTGCATGATTGTACTCTCAATACATCAGTTACACAAAATTTTATAAGATGTTTTCTTGATATTTAAGAATCAATAGAAGTCACATTCAATCTGCTCTGTCTTCTGTATCCATATTCTACTGCTTCCGTTTTGGTTACAATTTACAAACAACTTACAAGCTTACTATTGGGTAGGCTTAGCAACAGGTTCCTTAGAACTGGGTCTGGTTTAAGTTCTCACCAAATGAAGATTTTAACTGTTATGAATCTAGCATTAGCATTTCTCATCTTCATATATTATGATATGCATCCTCCTAGTAGCTATTTATATTGCTATTTTTATGCATCATTACCTGATATGTTACTGCCTTGATATATGCTGTTTTAAACTTATTTTTTTATTTTTTTTTTCATAGTGTGTGAGAATAGATGGCGCCAATCCTGCAGAGCTCTCAGCCATGGGTTGAGAAATAGTAAAATATTTTTGCTTTCAATTTTCATTTTTTTCTTCTTCTATATCTTATATTTTGCAAATCTAATTTGCCTGTTGTAAGCCAGCCGGCCAAAGCAAGTGAAAGATGTTGCCCACCAAGATGAAGTTGTTCGAGTACTAACAAACACCCTTGAAACTGGAAGTGTAATTCCCCTTTCTAAATCCCTCCTCCTTCTCCTTGTCTTCTTCTTCCTCATTGAATCATGCCGACCTTGTACTACAGTGCCCCCACATGCTCTTCTATGGTCCTCCCGGCACGGGAAAAACAACTACTGCCCTTGCAATCGCCCATCAGCTTTTTGGGTATGCCTTTTTTTGTATATTTTCACACTTAGCAGAGAGCTTGTGTGTTTCTAGCTGTTATGTCAATATCTGAAGTCTGTCTTGTGACTTGTGAGACCTTAAGCAGCTCTAACAGATACCAGCTTTGGCTACTCTGCAAAGCAAAGTACACAAAGCTGCTGAATAAAAACTAACCAAGAATCCAGGATTTCCAACTTACATAATGGAAACCCTATGAACTATCTGTTAAAACTTTCACTTTAATATATGGTCTGTTTCACTCTTCAAAACATTTCTATAAAGCTTTCGTCAGTACAATTAGATAATGAAACCATTTAGTGAGTAAAAAAAGGAAAGCAAATATGCTTTAAGGAATGCTAAGCTCAAATATTGTCACAAAAGTTATATGACCAAGTTTCTGAATGTTATATGTTGTGTAATTTACCTTTGAATTCTTGACATGTTGAGTCAGAGAGATCCATGGACTATAGAAGTTTGTGCACCACT
>PYAF01003243.1:5526388-5537041 GCA_007407185.1 Glycine tomentella | reverse complement strand
TGTTATATGTTGTGTAATTTACCTTTGAATTCTTGACATGTTGAGTCAGAGAGATCCATGGACTATAGAAGTTTGTGCACCACTTGGATAGCAACTCATGGTAATAAATTTACCACAAAATTTATTTGATCAAATGGTAGGAATGAAAGACCTATAGTTATGCATTAGAGGATCATTTTGAAAACTTAATTTATAAAATGTCTATTTTGTTTGTTTTATGACTTTGGATTCATATGTTGTAAAAAATGCTGCTGTTTTCTTCCATAACCTAACCTTGTGTGCTAAAAGGCACAATGGCACATGGACTTCTAAGTGTATACAGGCACTTTTAATTCATCTCCTACCTTTACTGCCATGCTGTTGCTGATAATTTGTAATAACCATATATTACAGGCCTGAGCTCTATAAGTCTAGGGTGCTGGAGCTGAATGCAAGTGACGATAGAGGGATTAATGTTGTTCGAACAAAGATAAAAGATTTTGCTGCTGTTGCTGTTGGTACTAATCAGTGTAAAAGGTATGTGAAATTTAATCCTCTTCACCCCCCCCCCCCCTTCCCTTCTTTCTCTGCCTCTAAGATTTGTATAACTTCCTCTTCCTTTTGGTGTTTTGATATTTCAGTGGTTATCCTTGTCCATCATTTAAGATTATTGTTCTAGATGAGGCAGATTCAATGACTGAAGATGCTCAGGCATGTTTGCTATGTTTTTCATTCCTAAGATTGCTTGTTTCATAAAGTTTTATGGTTTCACACAACCTACAATTGCTGTACAGAATGCCCTGAGGCGTACAATGGAAACTTACTCTAAAGTTACAAGGTTCTTTTTTATATGCAACTATGTTAGCAGGTACCTTGTAATCCATGCTTTTACTTTGGTATTTTACTGTTTTTAATGTCTTACTTGTATCTTTTAGGAGCTAATGAGAATTATAGTCACCATGTTTTGCTCGATAAGCTGCCATGACAAAAAACTGCTTTACAACGTGGCACTGCTTTAATGGTGCTATTGTTTTCATCAAATTTGGCATGTAAAGTTAATGTAGTATATTGATAAAACTGTAGTGGTAACTTTGTAAGGTTCATGCAAAGTTTGCAGAAAAATGATAAAGAATATTATATCGGTTTAGTCTTTTTCCCTCTTTGTGTTTGTCAATGCTTTCCAAGGAAAGGTGACACATTGATTCATTATATGGTTGTCAATTTTTTCACAGGATTATAGAACCACTTGCTTCAAGGTGTGCAAAATTCAGGTTCAAACCATTATCAGAAGAAATCATGAGCAGCCGGATATTATACATCTCCCAAGAAGAGGGACTCTGTCTTGATGCTGAGGTGGGAGCCTTGGTGCTTATACAATGTAGTGTTATTCTTAATGGTTTAAATCCTGTCTATAGAGGTTTTGTTGACATCATAATGGATTATTTAAGTGCCTTTGCTTCCACAGGCTCTTTCAACCCTGAGTTTTATTTCTCATGGAGATCTTCGTCGGGCAATCACATACTTGCAGGTGAGAAACATTTCCTGATTAACATAGTATATTGTTGAACACTCTAACGTTTAAGTTATATGACTTCTATTTTCTTGTAATTTTCACTGGTGATTTAACTGAACCAGTTTACTTTGAATACCCTGTGTGTGTGTATCCTAGAAGCTTCCTACATATCCTGATTGACTCTACCAGTTTAACGAGTAACTATCCATGTCTGTTAATAGTGTAACTATCCATGTGTGTTTATAGTGTACTGCCTTTTAGGATATAATAATTGATACAGGCAAGACTGTTACTTTTGGTTATGTTACTTAGAAAGATTGTTTTGCTGTTGTCTGTTTGATTTTTGGGAATTCATGCTTTCATTTTTTATGCATATTGAAAGATGATGCAGTGGTGAGGTCACAAGTTGCTTGCTGATAGGAGAGGAGAGCCTCTACTATGAATGGAAGTTGTTTGATTGTAGTTTGTAGGAATGTATGCTTTCATCGTATATGCTTAAGAATAAAATTCAATGGAAAGATGCAGTGGAGAGTCCACAAACACCACACTGATAGGAGTGGAGAGCCTCTAGTTTAAATGGAAGTTGTGTAACACTGAAGATTTTGTTGCCTTAAGAATCATGCTTTCTGTTGAAACTTAGTAGAGCATAGGGTGTTGTAGTTGTGGCTACTTATTTGCAACCTGTTCTATCCTTTAAAAAATATTTTTATAGGACTCTCCTTTCTGTCAGTTTCCATTTAGATTTTACTCACCTTTTATGCATAACTAATTTATTAGCATAAATTATAAAATGAAATTGTCTTCTGTGCTATAATTTAATACAGATCATACTATGACCAGGAAATGTTTATTTATTTCCTAAATCACGGCAGCCATACTGAAAATAAAGGGATTGTATGTATATCCTATTTATTTTTTTAACTAACTTGATGTTGACATTGCAGTCTGCAGCTCGCTTATTTGGATCTTCAATTTCTTCCGAGAATCTGATTTCTGTGTCTGGGGTAGGTTGCGGAACTAATTTCCTGTGGCTTGTTCTGTTTCTATTTTCAAAGAAAACAATGATATATTCAAAGTTCTTTATAACATTATTCTGTATGATGTTTGCATGTCTGATGATTCACGTTGTACTTGAGGATTGACATAATTATTAGCTGAAGGACAAGTATTTTGAATTGCAGTTTTGGCTTTATTCTTATCATAAGTGATTTTCACTCTGGCTTTTTTAATTATATGGATCAAAAGTTTTTTTCTGGTCCTAATAGTGTGGTGCCTTATTATATAAGTTCACAACAGTGCAGTCTATTTGCCATTTTGTGAATCATTCGAAGTTAACACTGCATCTATTCCTTCAAGTGGCCTCCTTTGTGGGGTCTTCTATCCAATCTGTGTGCCACTATTTTTTTTTTGCAACATTAACTAATTTTCAATTCAGTTGGTTATGTTTTTTTTTACATCATTTCTGGTAATTCTGTAATAGAGGACCTCTTCTTTTTCTCCATTCCTGTTTGTCTTGACATTCTAAAATCTCAAATTATCTATCAGGTTGTTCCGGCAAAGGTTGTGGAGGCACTTCTTAAAGCTTGCAAAAGTGGTAAATTTGATTTGGCAAACATGGAAGTCACCAATTTCATTGCAGAGGGATATCCAGCTTCTCAGATGCTTACTCAGGTCTTGATTTTGCCTGTTTCTGTTTCACTGGGCCTGTTTCATTAAGACTTCAACTATATTACAGTTTTGAGATTTTCTTTATTTTTTTTCTAGTTATTTGAGGCCATTGTTGAAGAAAATGACTTATCTGATGAACAGAAAGCAAGAATATCAAAGAAGCTGGGTGAAGCTGATAAGGTGACTCTTACCCCCCCAACCACACACACACACACACATTTGTTATGCTGGTATTTTAACTAGTTGGAGCTTCAAAAGTTTACCGAAATGCATTTGCCTATTTCGGGTACAATTCTCACTTGTTCCTTATGGAGATGCAGTGCTTAGTTGACGGTGCTGATGAATACTTGCAACTTCTTGATGTGGTCAGCAATACTATGAAAGCTTTTAACAACTTGCCAGAAGCATTTGCTTACGAATGTTAGATATTGGATAAATTATTCTACTGAAAAGAAAAAGAATCACGTGTAATTCTGTATTACAAAATCAGCTTTTATGTACGTTTTTAACTTGCTTTATGTAGAAGTGGATTCTGAAGAATTCATCCAGCTTGGGTAATTGTACTCAAGTAAATGGCCCCGTAACAAGCAATTGGATAACTAGCATAGGACATTTCTGAGTACAAAATTGACGCTTCTTCGGATTCAGTGAAGAGTACACAACGGAACGAACAATTTTACTGTTTTTGCACTCAAATATATAAAGCAGTTGAGCACTCCTTTCATCTCAATTCCGTTGTTTCATCCCGAACGAATTCAATGCTACTTTTTAATCTAAATTCAGCTGCAATTCATCTCATTTAGTTTCTTAATCTAAATTTGGTGTAAGTAAAAAATAGTATGCGTTCATCTTATCACGTCTAGTTAATAGAGAATAGAAAATTTGTGACAGGAATAATCATGACAGCTGATTATAGGATGCTAAAAAATATTTGGTGTAAAAACTACTCTATCATTATCAATACTATTCTACTCCTTTTATTTAAAAAATTCAACAATAACTTCCAGTACTCAGACCTCCAAAGTTACTAATTGATAATATTCTTTCTACAATTGAATAACTGCTATTCTTTTTAACATTTATTAGTCACCTTTTTTCTCATTATTTCTTTAAAGCTTTTCTTTTCCTGCAACCGTGTCCATTGGTAATTTTTTTTTTATTATTATTATTATTATGTTATTGACACGAAATGTTCATTTGTAATAATTCTTTTCTATAATAATTGTGTTTGCTAACTAATGGCAGTGGAATTAATTAAAATTTAAAATCCTGATGTACCATTTGTTTCGTTGCTTGTTTGAGCTCTTTGTATACCAGTTGCATTTAGTCTTACTGTAGTTCAAATATTTGGTGACCTTTTTTCATCAACTTTTTTTCTTCCTTCACAAAACACTTTGCAATACACTAGAAGTTGATGTAAGTTAAAGAGTGTTGAGAACTCTGAAAACTCAATGAGGTCTACGTCATGTGTGCTTCCTTTACTCTGATATAGGTTACGAAAATAAGTAAATAACTATATAGCCTAGCAACAATTTAGTTTCATAAACTAATAGAGCCTGCATTTTGCCGTCCTAACTGAAGACAGATCTGCATCTCCAGCTACATGGTTTAAGTATTGCTTGATGCTATTATTCACAACATCCAAAGCAGCTCAAGATTCTGCAAGTCCAAAATAATAGATTGAATGCAAAATAGATCCATTACTTATCACAGCTCGTACTGAAAAAAGAGAATGGAAATTGTAACAGACAACAAGCAGCATGAAAAGCTTCCCGTGGTGAAACTATACGAACCCCTGCTAGAGCTACTGTGCAAAAACAAGATCGATGAGATATTCATTCAATTGAGCTATAGACAGCTTTGCCATTGGATTTAAATTAAATGCCACGTTAAAAATAGTCATGGGTTCATGGCTTATCCCTGAAAGTATACCCATGTTTGATTCCTTAAGGAAACAAACCAGATGCCTAAGGAGCGAGCACTGCCATATCTCATATTCACTTACAGAGTCAGAGACTACTCAGAAAGAACCTTTCGCAGTAAACACGCTCCAACTGGTTCATAATAGGTTACTTGAATTTAAAACCTTTCCAATACATAAACAAGTAACCCGTGCAAAGCAGGTCATGAACAAGTAACTCAATTTTTAATAAATAATTGCAAAATGCAAAATGAAAAAGTTGGCATAAAATGATGACATGTGTCCAAATTTCTGGACAGTTTTAATATAGATATAGATGACTAACAAGTTCAAAGTTGTTAACCATGATAAAAATACAAACTTCAAATTTGGAAACATAACAGAATTCAGTGAGTGCTCTGACAAACACAACTCAAGATAGTTAATATAAATAAGACACATTAATAGAATTCATACAAGTAACTCATGCAGTCCAAGGTGAGGAGTAAGTTATAATGTGTGACACACACATCAGGGAAATATTTGCCACATTCCACTTTCACAAGTCAAAGATCAAATGTTGCAGCCATGGCCAGAAAATATCAAGTATCAGAGAAGCTAATAAACAAAGATCAGCAATATATGAATGAGGATAAGATGGAAATGAGTGCACAGTAGTGACAGTACATGCACCCCCAATTTATAGAGTATATAATTTGAAATTTGGAACTCATCAAAATGATGAGAAAAAAAAACATGGAGCAATGCATGACAGCACAGGGGGTGTATAAACTAAAATTGCTTGTAACCTCCCAAGTCCCACCCTTCACAATTCAAACACGGTTACAAAATGCTGTTAGGCACGTAGAGGAGACAAACCAAAGAGGAAGAATAATAATGAAAAGCATTAAAGGACATTGACATCAAAATAAGTTGACTGAATAAGAAACAAAGAAACTTATGAAGCTAATAATTAATTGATGGGTCAGCACGCTGAATATTATTATGCACTGGAAGCAGTAATTGCTCAAAACGACATACATTAGTAAAATATTATTTTACCACATGAAGAAAAGTATATATTAATGTTATTATGAGTCATTAAGCCTCTACCTCTTCTAGTAGACTAGTACTCATAACCTACAATTAAGGACATTGCTGGCCTACCACCTGACCTTGTCTTACTCTGCTGGTCTCTATTGGCGCCAAATACAACTTCCTTTTCCCTTTCAAATGTGAGTGGTGCCTACATCTAAATGATTATACATGGTCCAACTTGTCTGAGTTGTCTCAATGAAAATGCACCCTTATTGTCTACTAATTTGAATCTTATTTTATGCAAATTATTATTATTTTTCTATTTTGATAATTTCCCCCCCACAACTATCCTCTTTTGGAAGACAATCTTGACACACTCGTATACTAAATTTAGGCAATCCTCATTCTACAATGGGGATTTGAACTTTGGAAATTTAGGCAATCCTCATTCAACAACGGGGATTTGAATTTTGATTCATCACGTTGTAGAAGAATAACCTTTCTACTACTCTCAAGCCTGTTGGTTATACAACCATAATAACAAACTTTCTATTAGCAATTGACTATCATTCACTGAGGCTGCTAGAACGAGAATCATAACCTTGAACGTTCAATTGTTGCACTGAGTGGGACTCTAGAGCAAACAAAAGACAAAAACAATAACCAAAAATTGGAGAAATTTACGTCCGTTGAAAAAGGAAAGGTCACTAGTCATTTTCAAATCCTGAGAAGAAATGTAGCACAAAATGTAGGGTCATGATCAGAATTCTCAAAAGACGTTTCAATTTTTTAAAAACTGACACCAAAAAGTCTAGTACACAAACCTTAGTCACATGGTGTATGTCTCACTTTTCTCCAATGGAGCCACTCAAGACAGGAGCAAAGTCAGTTAGTCATGTCAAAATGAATACGTAAGTCCCACCGAGTCCCTACTAATCCATGCCTTTGATTTCGCCGGCACAGGACATAATCACCGCTCATCACATCACCATTTAAATACACCATAGTTCTCACAAGAAACACACACACACACACACAAAACAAACCATTGCTTAGTTTTGAAAAAAGATTAGAATAATAATAATAGTGATAAATTGAAAAGAATGGGTGCAGTGAGTGTAGTAAGAGTGGATGATCATGATGGTGATTCATTTACGAAGGCAGGTGCAGTTCCTTTTAAGTGGGAGGTAAGACCGGGACTCCCTATAGTGCAACCGAAGCTCCACCACCAGAAGCTGGAATCACCGTCGCTGAAGCTGAGGCCGCCGGCGGCGGTGGGTGCCTACCTGCTTTCTCCAGCGGAGCCTCGGACCCGGTCCTTCCGGTCCACTCCGAGGGACCGGGCTGACCGGTGGCGGTTTGATCGGCCTCTTCTGGCCCAAGCCGAGAGCGTGTCGTCGGGTTGTTTCTTTTCGCCGTTTTTGAGGAGGCTGCAACGGAGGAAGAAGGTTCCGAAGCGAGAAGTTGAAGAGGTCTATAGGCCGGAGCTTGAGACGCTAGGTCGGTGGTCCTTGTCGTCGACGAAGTCGCTCTCGCCGTTCCGGGCCTCGACGGCGTCGTCTTCTGTGGCGTCGTCGCCCCGGCCCGTTAGCGATGCCGAATGGGCTGGGTTTGGGCTTTTCTGAACAAGTAGAGCAGTTACTTACTGGGTCATGGGTGGGCGTGTCTGCGGAATCGGAATTGCAAAGATTTTTCTTTTTCTTCTACTTTTCTTTTTTCTTCCGTTTTTTTTTAATCTCAATGAAAAAAAGGTTATGCGAGGTCGTGTAAATATGAATTATAAATTCTAAATAAATAGAAAGATCATTACCAATTTAGAAAAAAAAAATACATGTTTCACCTTTCTGATAAATGACAATACGGTTTGACTTCTCTTTAAATACCTTCCTGTATGATATTAGTTAATGAATAATGAACTAAAAATAAAAAATATTTATTGTGTAAAATACAGGAAAATGATTACCAATAAAATATAAAATAATTAAAATTTTTACATTTTTTATTGACAAATAAAACAAAACAAAACTTCTATAAAAAATTGATATTTTAAAATGATCAGATTTTGTGTTTGATTTTACATTTGGAAGTCCAACGTCATGATTAAAAAATGAACTTTGATTAAAATACATAATAAAATAATTTTCATTTATTAATGGATGAAAAAAATAATCTAATGTTAGTATTGTTTTTGTTAATACTTAGTATAACTTTTATCTACTATAGTTTAAATTGTTAATATAATATTAATATTTGATACACTACTTTTTAGTTAGTGTATAAAACTATCATATGGTATTTCTTTAATTTAATAATAATAAAAATAACAATAATTCCGACCAACTGAATATTTCAACTTTGAATTACTATTTTGACTAAATAAAGTCAATTTTAAAAATACCTTTTGAATAAATAAATATTAGTTATATGTTCCACTTCTCACTCATATATATCTTTGGGATAAAGTAAATGATTTTTTTAAGTGCTATGAGGTTTGACTGCTTTCTTTACCTTAAATTTCACTATATCCTTCTAAATTTTTTAATATAACAAAAATATTGACTAATTTGATAGTCCAAATAAATTTTTAAGCATGATAAAAGTGACTCTAATGATTTTTTGAGATCCAACTTATTTAAATTTTAATGCAGGAAAAACTTATTAAAGAGGAGGAGTATCACCACTTATTACATAATACTATAATGGATCAAAGACCAAGATAAACTTTGATCCTATGTCTAGTCAAGGTGACTTTAGTTTTTTCCAATAGTCACATATGACTCAGCATATTTCTAGAATTGGGTATGGAAAATGGGGCTTTCCTACACTTAGCATATTTCTTTATACATTTAGCATATTTTTTTATACACCCAACAGTGAGAGGAAAAAATAAAAAGTACCTTTACATATAGTCTATATGAATTGGAAATCCTTAATTAAAACTATGATTTTTATTTAAAATTTTAATGTAAAAAAATATATTATTAAATTAAAATTAATTATTACAAAATTTATTATGTAAATTTATATGTATATTAAATATATATTAAAAAAATTTATATTTTATATAATGATATTAATTATTTTTAACATAATTAATTTATTAACTTAGTTAATTATAACATTACACTAATAATGTGAATGTTACATGATAGAGTCCATACGATTGTCACGTATATGCTATAGGTAAGGATATTTTTTTATTTTTCATCTTGGTGGATGCACAAGAAAATCTATGAAAAACGTGACTTGAACTGGATCTCGGTACCAATGTTGGCCCAAGTCTCCACTGGGCCTTTGTTCTTAAGCTGGTCCGAAAGAGTGAAGAAACAGTGAAATTTTGGGCTATAAGGAGTTGCACCTGTGAAGAATCTGCCTATATAGTTTACATACTTTGGCCCATTTTTTCTTCTAATTCTAAACTTAAAGCTTAATAATAAAACACAATCATGATTTATGAATAAAGATGTGAGATCTTTGAATTTTCTTCATTCGTATTTTCTAGAAAATCCACAAATTTCACTGCCTATAGGCTAGATCAGGAATCTGCCCCATGCATTGGCCATTGTTTCTTATTTTGCAAATAACATAATTTTTGTTCTTATTGGTTTCTGATCGTTGCAAGCTCTCGTGCTCCATTTTCAATAGTTTTCCAGCTAATTCAGCAAAATACAACTGATGTTACTGTTTGGAATACAAACCTGCCTCGTGAAGAACAATATTGAAGGGACCGTATCCTCGAATGGCCACAATGTCAGAACACGTGCCTTATCACAAATGCACAAGTTATGATTATCGAATGTTGGCATTGATAGAAGCCTTCAAGATAAACATTCTCTGCTCCTTTATGTTGTCATTTTAGTATTTCCTCGATGGGATGCAAAAGGTTTTCTATAAAGGCACGCTAATTTCTTGCTTAATATTTATCCAATTTACATATGATTAACTTTCATCTCAGCTCCATGTAAACCAATCAAAATTAAGTTATACAACATTAAATTAGGCTTACATGTATGTTACTCTAGAGCGTTTGCCATATAAGATAGAATCGGGTTTCAAAGAAGATATAAGCAAAACATAAACAAAATCATAAAATTGATTACTAATTTTAATGTTAAATTGAATGTTCATCTCCCTTTTTTGTAGTGTTTACATACACAATGGCATGCCCTTGGTTGCTGTGTTTGTTCAAATGAATCCGTTGTGATTTGATGTAAATAAGGGTGTTAGCTTGTGTTACCCAGTTTTAGCAAATGCTTTTTTTTTTTTACTATCTCTCTTCCTTCCAATTCTGAATCTCCTGAAATTGTGGAGATGTTGTAGAGCAGTGATAGGTCCTTGTATGCATATAAAAACACCTACACTACTACAAAAGGGCCTTTCTACGACACACATTCGACGACGGTTGTTTCATAACCGTCTTCGTATGTCACGCGGTGGCATTTTTGTAAATAAATATTATAATTCTAAGACGGTTGTGAAAAAACCGTCTTAGAAACTACCATTCCAGGACGGGTTTTAAGAAGACCGTCTTTGAAAGCTGTGATTCTAAGACGGT
>PYAF01003243.1:5485745-5524839 GCA_007407185.1 Glycine tomentella | reverse complement strand
TGATTAGCACTTTTAAAGACGGTTATGACAAAGAACCGTCTTTGATTCTTATCTTCAAAGACGGTTATTCACAAAAACCGTTTTTATTTTGGATTTTCTAAGACGGTTGTATCAAAAACCGTCTTTGAAAGCTAGAATCAAAGACGGTTCTTGTGAACAACCGTCTTTGAAATTGAGAATTAAAGACGGTTCTTTGTCAAAACCGTCTTTGAATATGAGAATTAAAGACGGTTCTTATTCACAACCGTCTTTAAAAGTGTATATGAAAAACAAATTCGAAGATTCAAAGACGGTTGTTGACAAGAACCGTCTTTGATTATAGTTTTCAAAGACGGTTCTGGATAAAAATCGTCTTTGATTCTCATATTTAAAGACGGTTGTGGACTAAAACTGTCTTTGAAATTGAGAATTAAAGACGGTTCTTTGTCACAACCGTCTTTGAATATGAGAATCAAAGACGGTTCTTATTCACAACCGTCTTTAAAAGTGTATATGAAAAACAAATTCGAAGATTCAAAGACGGTTGTTGACAAGAACCGTCTTTGATTATAGTTTTCAAAGACGGTTCTGGATAAAAACCGTCTTTGATTCTCATATTTAAAGACGGTTGTGGACTAAAACCGTCTTTGAAAACATTCAAAGACGGTTATTTGTCTTAACCGTCATTGTATCATACTTTTAAAGACGGTTGTTTCTGACAACCGTCTTTGAAAGTACCAATTTTTTATTTTTTTATAAAAATAAATTATAAACGAAGACGGTTGTTTCTAAAAAACCGTCGTTAAAAATAAGAAACAAAGACGGTTTAAAAACCGTCGTTGAAAATATTATTTTCAACGACACTGTTTTTAAAGACGGTTTATAAACCGTCGTTAAATGCCTAAAATAACCGTCGTTAAAGACCCTGTTTGTAGTAGTGCTATTATCTTATGTTAATACAATTTGTATCAATTTATACTCCAAATATGTATTTTTGTAGAGTGTTTGTCTGTAATCGACAACATTTTTAATAAATGGTTTTAAACGGTGGGACAATGACTGTTCCCTTATCCGTTTATCTGTTTATTAAGACGTCAACTTGGCAGGACCAATTATCCAACCAAACCATAACCAGTTTTTGCAGTAGCCGAATCTAACTTCGTAAAAGTAAACAAGTCCAATCAAACAAGCACGCGCCAGAAGATAGCACATGTTGATGTTGTTGATGTCTGTGTATGATGGTGGCTACAGCAACATTTACCATTGTTTATGGCTCCAGAAGAAGATACCACAATGCTATAGCCACGCCATAACTTAATGCTTGGAGTCCTTTCGCACCTATCATTTAAAATGAAAATTGTAATGAGACGTGATTTATAGATATTATATTTTTAAAAATCTGAATGAATCATGCAACATATTATCGATGCACACAAGAGGATCAGAAAATATCAAACGTATCACACTATATTCTATGTTGTGCTACCGTACGTGTCCTCTGCAAAATGTTATAGAATATGTCAGGTGCTGCAAGTTGCAAATTAGCGGCCATATTGCTAACTAGTAAACATGCATTTTGCAGGCCACTCATAAATTTTATTTTAAACCAGAAATTAATTTATTGGCAAATTAAACAGTACATGTTAGAGTTTTCAACCTAACTAATTCCTCTCATTCCTGTTGTCTTCTTTTGCTTTCATATATGCTAATCAATTCATCTATTCCGGACAAATGGGTGAATTTATTAAACAATATGATGAATTATAGGTCATGCTAATTAATTAATATATTATATAAAACCGACTTTGCAATAGGGGATAGAATCAATTTATCGTTTTGTTTCGTTCGTGAAAAGGACTCAGACGACATAGAATTATTGTTCCACGCACGTAACAATCTGACGCACAAAAACATGAACTTTGTGAATTGGAGTTCCTTACAAATTTGAAAAAGACAAATTGATTTTTGCTAATTAATAAACAAATTTCCAATTCAAAAAAACTACTAAGGACACTTGCCTATCAATAAACTTTCTATAGCGCTCAACTGCTCATGACCACTAATTCGTCCTAAAGGATTACATCAAGTTTTATACTAATCACTGTAACTTTATCTTATATTCTTCTTTCTGTCGATGATCATTTTAATTGCTGCTCAATTTTCATCTTCTGTAATTTATCTTTTTTAAGCAAAATCTCTTGTCAATATATACATATCAAGAGGACTGGGGGTATTTAATTAATATTTTATCTTACTACATCATTAACAAATTATTAAAATAAGTCTACTTTTAATTACGTGTCAAAACATTATTCAATAATAGTACGTTATATTTATATTACTTCATGTTTAAACTTTAAACTCATAATAATACTACACGTAGAAAATATCTACATATCATATCGTTGTAACTTAACACCCACCTGCTCCCACAATGAAATTATAATATTAATTAATATCTTTAATTTGATGTATTGTACTAACTTGTAAGTATAAAGTTTTTATACTACCATTGAATCTGATGGTATTAATATATTTAATGAATTTACTATGATTAACAACTACACGAGATATTCCTTTAAAAAAAACTACACGAGATATTAAACTCATTAAATAATACAATAATACATCATTGACAGCACAATATTATCTTATATACACTAAGAATATATCAAATATGCAGTAAAAAAAAGAATATATGAAAATATAAAATGAGTCGAATGATTAAGGGAGAAAAGAAAAAAATATATTGTAGGTTTGATTATCTCTACAAACAAAACTAATATTTTAATAATTTGCTGATAAAAAATATATATCAAATATTAAATTTATAATTAATTACATATTGAACTTTTCTTTACACAATTACATATAAAACTTAATAATGGAATAACTGCAAAATCATGAAGACAAGTTTGTCAAGGCTTTCATAAGACGTATTTTCTAAAATAAATATGATGCAAGCGAGGGGCATGCAACATGGCTGCAAATTATCGTTAGAGAACATTATTAGCTTGTCAAAGAAACCATTTACTATCCACATGACCTTTGTGTTGACAAGATGATCGTTTTAATTAATATACACGGTGTTATTTACTAAAGTATTATACCAATCATTGGGTTTGCGTGTATTCCTTCGAATTATTGGTATTTATGTTGGCTAACCCACAATATCTTCCTCTTCATTTCTCTCATCACCAAAGCAACCTTCATGTTATCACAAACTAAGCTCTATCTGAACCAACTTTCCTTACATTACAAGACAAGATTAAATTTTGCTAAATACCACATAGTACGTAACATTTTCACTAAAAAAATACCAACAATTAATAATTAATAATTATTGATAAAAAAAATAATGACAAATAAGTGTTTACAGTGCACAACTTAAAAATAATGGTAAAATATTTTTATATTAATTTATAAAATTGCATAACAGGGACTACAATCAAAGGTATATGTAAATCTTGTAATATCTATCTTTTTTTAAACCACCACAATTATCATCAGGTATCATAGTTTTAGTCCTTTGTATAAATTATAGAATTAATTCTCAGTTTGAAGCTTAACGTGAAACATAGTCACTTAAAACTCTTTATCTCTTTCTAAGAATGTGTTATGTAAAAATTGAGTCCATGTCCTCTTACAAACTTCGCATCCGTTCCCAAATGAGTTACACCCACTTGGTCATATCCATCTTTGATCATAAAATTTTGAAAAATTATATTTTTTATAGATAAATAACCATTTCAATTCCTAAATTTGTAGATGGATGACAATTTAATCATTGAATGAACAAAAAAATATAACTTAATCATCAAATGTGTAAAAAGTGTGACAATTACTTTTTATGTACAACTTATCGATAAATCAGTTTCTAAAATTTACAATTTAATGTCAAATTTATTATAAAAATACAATTTAATATTAAATTAGTATTTGAAAATTACAGATTAATGATAAAATGGCCTCATGAAGCTAACAATAAGACATAATTGTCACACTTTTTATGCATTTAGAGACTAAATCAATTTTTATTCTTTTAGAAATTAAATTATCACTAGTTTACACATTCAGATATTAAAATAATCATTTTTAGATTACATTACACTACTCATGTTCTTTGAGAGATACAAATATTACTTTATTTCATATGAGATACTAGTAATGCATTCATTTGATATGATCAGCTCATATTTAATATTGGTTATATTTATTATTTATATTTAATATTGTATTTTTAAATGATTTAATCAAGTGAGTTTCTCGAACTACTAAAGAATGCAATATGAACTTAATTAATGTGTGAATCCCATTATTGGTATTTTTCTTCTGAATATTCCATTATTGGTATACTTAGGCATAATGAGAATCCTAACAAAGTTAATAAAAAATTCTAATATAGTCTCCAATATATCAAGTTAGATAGTTATCTCTCTTTTTCCCATTTGAAAAGTTTTTTATATAGGAATTAAATGCTTCGACTAAGAAATAACCATGAATTTACAATGCAGTTATTTATACGAGTTGCTCAAAAATAAGATCGTGTTGTTTAATAAAAGTTGTATTATAACATATCAGGTGACATTTCTTTTATTTATTTATATTATATATATATATATATAAATCACATTCTCAGACATGATTCATGCTATTTTTGTTTGACAAGGACTGATTTAATTAAATTATTCCAACGTTCTTTACATAGACTTTTCCCAAGTTCTTTATTTTTGAGTAAAAACTACAATGCTAAAAAATTGGCGCATCTCGATCGTTGTAATTTGTGTGGTGACTGGTGAGAATAAAAATTATAGAACAATTACTAACTTTCTTTTTGACTAACTAATTCATTGACATGCATGTTAACCATCTTGTCATGCCATCGGATTTCGCCACTTTTTTCTTACAATCAATAGAGAGAAAAAAAAAAGAAAAAGAAACATAAAATAAGATAAATGATGTCAATGATAAAAGAAAACATAAATAATATAATAAAAACAATATATCAAATATAAGAAATAAAATATCAAATATAAGAGAGAAAATATCAAATTACTCCAACAATAATTCTAGAAGAGTTACTCTTCAATTTTATTATTTATCATCCTAAAATCTAATAATCAAGATACGCAACAATTTTGTAAAAAAGAAAAACAATAAATGAAAAGATGGTACGTGCTAAAGAGAGTAATGAGACATGTGTGGAGTAAAAATGTGCCAAAAGAGAGAAAAATATAATAAAAATAAATTTGATTTTTTATGTATTATGTAGTGAATAAAAAGTTATCTCTTGATTTTGCTAGTTAATTTTTTTTAATCTTTTTGTTAGTGTCTCAACACATCTTTTGTTTTGTCCTACAATAATTTTTGTAATAAGCATGTAATGATTAATTTTGTAGTGTGTTATCTTTTATTTTTTAACAAATCAACCGCACCCAAGAAGAAGAATGCTTTTAGCATTATACATTTTCGCTGGAGTTTGACTAATGCTGAATCAAATACTATTTGATTTTTCTCTTTTATAGTTTCAATTCGTCTTGGTCCTTTTATTAAAATTAAATGCTCAATTTTTTTTTCAGTTTAATGGACCAATAAAAAAGAATAACAAAAATTTTGTTTGTTCACGGTGGTTTTATCCATCTGAAATTAGATTAATTAAATATTTAATCCAATATCTAAGTACCTGATTCTACACGAAAGGAAAAAAAGAATAACAGTTTCGAATCTTGATAAGTGTCCTAAGCATGACATTACTTTTTTCAAGATTATTTTCTTTAAATAATGAACAGAACTATTAATTAAGGTGAAGAAGATTAAAATGTCCTCTGACTCATGCCTGCAATAGGTAATATGCTTACATTGAAGACAGTGACGTGGCTGTTAGCTAGCTCATTGTAAGAGGCATGAAGATGGAACACTGACTTGTTTGAAAGCCAAAGAAGTAGTAAGGATCATCTCTTTTGACTATAAATATGTACACTTATAAGCATATTTTGATTCATTCAATCACCTTAATTTGCACTGCACACACAACACTGATAGAAGTATCAAGGATGGCTAGCCTGACACAACAGCAACCAAAGGGGGTTAATGGAGGTAGCAGCCGCATAGCAGCCGTCAATGTAACACCTTCTAATAACCTTTCTACACCATCTCATCATGATGCCTCCTCAAATCATGAGGTCCTTCTCCTTCTTTCTCTTTATTTATGCCTTTATTTTTAAGATTTTTTTTCTTTCACAAAACTGAGATACAGTTCTTCATGTATTTTACTTTTGCTTTGCATAATAAAAATGTGGGTTAAAAGTCTTCATACATGAGGTAAAACTCTAAATAAGAGAATCAAAAATATCTAAAGAAGTGCATTTAAGTTGTGTCTGTTTTTATATATAAGTTCTCAAGTCACATTTTTTGGTGCACTTATGTATCGGTGACTTTCAATTAGCTTTATCCATTTGATATATACATTTTTAACATTGATGCATTAACATGACACAGAAACCTGGGTGGAAAAAGTTCCTGTCATATGTAGGTCCTGGCTTTCTGGTCTCCTTGGCTTACCTTGATCCTGGAAACAGTAACTCTCTCACTCTATAATGTATATCTGTCTTTCTTTAAGTGTATTTGTGTGCTTATTGGTTATTTGTCATTTACGCAGTGGAAACTGATCTGCAAGCTGGAGCTGACCACAAATATGAGGTATAGAAATTAAGCAACGAACTAAGAATACAAACCAAATTACAGGAAATATGAATGTAGAAACCATAACATCTACATGCACACAATTAAAGATGTATTGAAATAAGTTTTTGTTAGCTTAAATAAAAAATATAAGCTCTAAAATTCAAATTTTATGTTGTGTTGTATTCAGCTGCTGTGGGTAATACTTATTGGACTGGTGTTTGCGCTTATAATTCAATCATTGGCTGCGAATCTCGGCGTAAGCACTGGTAAGATTCAAAATGAACACTACAAAATACATGAGTAACTGCGTGCTTCAGAGAGAACTTAAATGGCCAAAGCACAGATTGATAATTAATTAATTATATATAATATAATTGAATTTATATATACTGTTTTGCAAGTTCTCACCTAGTTTGATAATTTAGATTGTACTTGTGATATGTATCCAATCTAAAAATTAAACCTCACTAGAGGAAACATATGAGCCATTGACACGAGTGGGAAAAATGAGCGAAGTGGATAGTTGTATAAAATATATGTGAAGATTATGAGATATATACTTTCTCAATGAGACATAATTAATTGTGATTTGAATTTTTCAGGCAAACACCTTTCAGAATTATGTAAAGCTGAATACCCATTATTGGTCAAGTACTGCTTATGGTTATTAGCTGAGCTGGCTGTCATAGCTGCAGACATACCTGAAGGTTCTAATTTGTTTTTCTATTGTTCCATCGCCTTGTTTTCTTTCCCTTTCAACCAAAATCTTGTAAGAGTAATGTCCTACAACAGCTTTTCATAGCAATTTTAAAATAAAGAGAGAGATTGCCAGGAGGAAAAAAAATAAAATGAGGTAGGTATAAGACAATTGAGGAGATAAAGACAAGAAAAAGAATATCTTAACAGTTATGATTATAAGTAATATTATTCATAAGTAAATAACAAGATACTATTCTTAGCAGCTTTGGAATTGCTTTCTTGTTTTTAAAAAATAATAATTACGTTTTTTGTTAAAAGTTTTTTCATAAAGTTGACAATTATATATATATATATATATAATAATAATAATAATATAAGTTGAACCAGACTATATACTTTGATGCTCATTAATTTTATCTAAACTTGATTGTGACAGTGATTGGCACGGCCTTTGCTTTGAACATACTGTTCCACATCCCTGTATGGGCAGGAGTTCTAATAACTGGCTGCAGCACCCTCTTATTTCTTGGTCTGCAGAGATTTGGGGTAATTTAGCTTTTTGTAATAATTAAGAATTATGAACATATAATAGATCTCATTTAAGATATTTTAATCTCATAATAATGTTTTCATTTTCTTTGAATCATTTATCCTTTCAATTTTCTTTTTATGGTAAGATGTGTTTGTCAGTTTGAAACAATTCAAGATTAACAAAGGAGAATTTAAATTTGTCTTATACTCAAATTTGTTTCTCATTGCCTTTAAGATTAGTTATTTACAATTTTTTTGGATGTTATTGTTTGGACAGGTAAGGAAGTTAGAACTGTTGATATCAATCCTAGTTTTTGTAATGGCTGGATGTTTCTTTGGGGAAATGAGTTATGTAAAACCTCCTGCATCTGGTGTATTGAAAGGAATGTTTGTGCCTAAACTCAGTGGTCAAGGAGCCACAGGCGATGCTATTGCCCTTTTGGGTGCCCTTGTCATGCCGTACTCTTCTTCTTTAACTTAATTACTTTTCTGTCTATTTATTTATTCTCATTTTCTCCCCTAAAAAATCACTTAAATGCGACACACCCTTTAACTTAATTACTTTTCTGTCTTTCTTTAAGGTATTGATACATCATTAACTTTTAAGCTAAATTGCCAAATATTGTTAACTAACAGAATGACAACATGTTATTAATTTTATTACCATAATGCACCCAAGTAAATTAAGTCTACATAATAGTCTCTTAAAATATTCACTGCCTAAAGTTTTGTTGTTGATGAAAATGCAGGCACAATCTTTTCCTCCATTCTGCTCTGGTGCTGTCTAGAAAAGTACCTAGTTCCGTGCGTGGCATCAATGTAAGCCACTCAGAAGATAAAAAAAGCTATAATGAGTGACAAAGTATAAAATAAACTTAATATGATGATGTATTTGCTTGATTACGCAGGATGCATGTAGATACTTTCTCATGGAAAGTGGATTCGCACTGTTTGTGGCATTTCTGATCAATATTGCAATGGTTTCTGTGGCTGGAACTGTTTGTTCTGCCGACAATCTTTCTGCAGAAAATGCTAATCAATGCAGCGATCTTACCCTGAACTCTGCTTCCTTCCTTCTCAAGGTTCTTAATTTAATTCACTACATAAGTTGCCATAGTAAAATCACGATGTTAAGTTTAATCCTAGGTTTATTGCTTGTAGAATGTTTTGGGACGGTCGAGCTCAACCATTTATGCCATAGCATTGCTCGCCTCAGGACAAAGTTCGGCTATCACTGGAACCTATGCAGGGCAATACATCATGCAGGTCATTTATGAATGTCATTAAGCACTTTTTTTCTTAATATTTTGATGAAGGATTTACTGAATTCAAGTTGTTGTTTTGGAGCTATAGGGTTTCTTGGACATGAGGATGAAAAGATGGATGAGAAATTTTGTGACTAGGTGCATTGCCATAGCACCTAGTCTTATTGTTTCCATCATTGGTGGTTCTAAAGGGGCTGGTCGGCTAATCATCATCGCATCGGTTTGTATATTCTAGAACTTGTCGTCTTCATTTTTTTTTTTTTCTTGTTTTCATTAGCCCTACTAATAAGTGTTGTATATTCTAGAAATCATGATAGAATACCTTGTAACTTGTTTCAGATGATACTTTCATTTGAGCTTCCATTCGCATTAATTCCACTCCTTAAGTTCAGCAGCAGCAGTACCAAGATGGGACCTCACAAGAATTCTATAATTGTGAGTTGTATTTTTCCCTCATCTATATATAAGTATTTTTATCGCATTACATAGTAGTAGCCACTAGCCATTATCTTAGAACAAGCTTAGATATATTCTTAATTAAAGATTGAAAATAAAAGTGACATGATTTTGGTGCAGATCATTGTCATCTCGTGGATCCTAGGCTTGGGGATCATTGGTATCAACGTGTACTACCTCTCCACCGCCTTCGTGGGTTGGCTAATTCATAGCAGTCTACCAAAGGTGGCAAATGTGTTCATAGGGATCATAGTGTTTCCTCTAATGGCACTATATGTTGCTGCAGTAATCTACCTAACCTTCAGAAAAGACACTGTTAAGACATATATTGAGACAAAGAATGAACCAGCAATGCAAACCCACATGGAAAAGGGGTTTATGGCTAATGGTCAATTAGAGTTGAGTCAAGTTCCCTACAGAGAAGATTTAGCTGATATCCCACTACCACAATAGGGTACCAGCTGGTCTATAAATTAAATGCATCACCAAAAGGGGTTTTTCTTTCAAGTCATTCTAAAAGTGAATGTAATGTTAGGACCTTGAGAATTCTCCTCTCGAGTTGTCACCCATGTGTTTGTTGTGCGTACTACATACATAACTAATATATAAGTTTTATGGTTTTTATGTTATAGCAAAATTTATAAGAACCATTTCAGTGTAAACCCCATAGTTAACTGGTCTTGAAAAATTTTGGATAATAAACCCCAATAGTAAGTAGCTTTGTCATTTTCCACGTTGTAAAGGAAGGCATGACTGAAGATAAGATCTTACAGTCTGTACTTGTATTACATCCATTTTGTCTGAGTAAATGAATTGTGTTCCTCTCTTCTGTTTTTTCTCCCTCACCATGGGTTTCATTTTTCAGGCAAACTTTGGACATCCATGAAACAAAATTTCACCCAAGAGAAATGACCAGACCAATTAATAAGAACAGATTGCACAGCGGCATAGGTATTGAAGATGCAAGTTACCCTGTGTGGTAAATGGTAATCTAACTTAAAGGGATTTCTGAAGAAAATAAATTTGCATGGTATCTAAAGTCCACAGGAAAGAAAATAGAACTATGGAACATTAAATGCCACTTGTTTCCTTCAAGCGACAGTGCTAATTCAACTGCAACCAATCACTGGCTCTATAATAATTTACATGACGAATTTAACTAATTTCCTCTTCATTTCGGAAGTCAATCACCATTATGACCAGACAAAATTGCACCATTGAAGTTCCAAAACTTATATCTACTCCCCTAATTAGCCCCAACTAGAGTTATTAATTCCCTGATACATATCACAACAACGAGCAAAATTATGTTGATATAATTTCACTAAGTTAGTTAGTTGAGATAATTTAATTTTATTAATCTCAAATAAAAATATTTTTTCTTAAATGTCTTTCATAAAATTTGATATCATGAATAAAGAGTCATTAAAAATAGAATTCCAATAAATAAAATTTTAGAATAGTATCATTAAATATGATAAAATTAATTAAATTTATTTATATTTAAGTCTGTCAAATAAGAATTTAATAAGAATTTTTCTTTTTCTTATTTTTGAATTCAAAAAGAATATTCATAAATCACACAATAAAATCTCAAATTTCACTATAAAACAATTGGGGTGAATATTAATTTTGTTACTTACATTACTTTGCTAACCCTTCGCGCCTTACTTGTGGCAGGGCAATTAAGGAAAAGTGGGGTATTGAAGGAGGCGGAAACATTCCATAAGTGTATTAAAGGAATCAAAATTCTTTTTACACGATTATTTAAATCTTTAACTTTTAATAAATAATTATTTAACAAATAATAAATTTAACAGAAATATGTATTATTAATTTTATGTGTAAAATTAAATATATAATCTATTATTGAAAGAAAATTAAGCATATATCAACTCAATAATTTTCTCTTATAAATTTTTCTTTATAAGTATTTTTAATTTTAATTTTTTTCTATATATACATCAATGCTTTTAAAATCAGACAAATCATTGAATTGATCAAAACACTTGTTCAAGATTCATTGGTTCAACCATAATTGAACCAGTTTTAATAAAATAATATTAATAATTAAATAATACATTAACATAATTTTACAACACTAAAAACTACAACAAAACGTTATTTATTAGAACCTTAACTAAAAACTGTACTTGCTAAATTAATTAAAAAAGTCTTACCATAATTTTTAAAACAATTAGAAATATAAAATAAATCAAACTTAATCAGGAATAATATTTGAATTTCTTTCACAAACTCCCTACGTTTTATTCCTTTTGTTTCAACAAAATACACATATTAAATCAACATTTTTTATATTCCTCCCATTAAATCCAACTAAACAATGACATGTAATTTTTTAATTAATTTCAAGACATACTTTATGGAGGCTATTTAATGTTTTAATTTGAGAACATTACGACAATAATAAGAAAATTTTGGTATTTTTTTTTTCTTTAAGTCAAAGATTATAAGTCTCTCCCAATTCACTAAATCCGACGTTAATCTCACTCAAGATGCGTGACTACTACAGTAAATTTGTACATGGTAAAAATTAAACACAAATTCTCTCATTAAATAGATCGTTTTTACTCATGAACACAATGAGATCTTACACCATTGCGTCAACCCTTTCAACATCTGACAACATCAATATCAATAGTACCTTTAACTCAAGTTAATTGGTAAATGAACCCAATGATAAATCGAAAATAAGACAAAGAAAGAGAAAGAGAGAGGAAAAAAGACAAAAGATAGGAAAAATAAACTAAAATAAAGGAGAAGGAAAGAAGAGGAAAAAAAATTCAAATCAACACCTTTATGTGTCAACCCTTTGTGTTGAATTTTTTTTTTTTTTTTAAACATTGTCTATCCTCTCCATTTTCCTCCACAAATTTAGTATTCGCAACATTCATATGACAAAATTATTATAAATTTCAAATTTTGACATTAAAATCCAATCACTGCTTTAAGTGGTCGAATGTAATAACAGTAAATTAACAACTCATTAGAAACAATATTAACCCAAGTTTGCATACCATAATAGGAATAATTGAATACTTCAACCCGTCACACCTATCAGCTGAAAATATGATTACCTTGCAGTAATAAATGTCAATCGCTTACTATAATCTGAAGTGCAAACGTCAGTAATGCACTGTTGAATTTACTTTGGAAAAAAATAAAGTAGAAAAATAGTCAGCATACACTAATTAAAAATCACTGCAACTCCACAAGGTTGAGCTATACGGCAGTTCTGCATATTAAAATTTGATATTTCATCAGCAATTTCTTACCACATGTTATTGTCCACCATAGCAGAAACAATGCCTTTCAATGTCTCCTGCATATAACATTGAAATGTGTATGGTTATTTATTAATTGTTTCTTTTACTTTCCCGTGAGGAAGAGCAAAGCACTAAAAACATACCACAGAATGGTCTTTAAGACCAAGTGAGAGCACCAATGGCCTGGAGGATCCAGACAAACTGAAAATCAAGAATTAGAGAGTCAACACTCAACATGATTTCCAAAAACGAATTATTAAATTATATTTATACATGTACAAGGGAGAACGAGCCTTGTTACAGTGATAAAGTTGTGTTTTGGTAACTTGTTGGTCATGGGTTCGAATTCGTACGTAGTTTTTTTTTAGTTTTTTTATTTATACATGTACAACGGTCATATATTAACAACTGTTTTAAAATATCTCTTTTAAGGGATATTTGAAACCCTTACTAATTTTGAGAAAAAGTTGAACACTCCACAAGATGTGTAATAAAACTCAAAAAGTAGATTTCTCTAAAGAAAAGAATACCTACCTCATGTGCTCAATCAGGTGGCATGCACATGCTACTAACATTGGCTGCATCAATGCATTCAGTGAACAAGAAGCACAATTTCATATAAAAGATCAAGGAGAACAAATATTTTCAGACATAGTCAAGCATACCTCATCCCGTTTGCCAAATATAACAGAAAAATTGAATGTTGGATACATTGACACCCCTTCTTCCTTTCTGGCATTGAAAAGACATATATGCAACTATGTCTATGTGAGCAACCCTTTCTTTTCGAAGCATATCGCTATTTTGAAAGTGCATGACGATCCAGAATTTTAAGCTGACGAAAAAATCAAGGATTCTCTAAGTCCTAGTTCTCATAAGAATTTTTCCATGTTTAGTTTGTTAGTTGTAGGGGTGTCCAATGACTTGGGTCAACTCACGAACACAAATGGTGGGTGGGTTTGATGGGATTCAGAAGAACGAAAAGAACATGGAAGGTGTATGTGATCCAAATTAGAAAAAAGCAGACAAGTAAAATCAGTTAGAACAATACCAGAATCAGTTAGGCAGCTAAATTTAACAAGAGCATGGTCCCGAACAATAGGAGAGGGGTAGAAGAGGGGTTCATTCAGATTGTCAAGTTTGGGGAACTGAGCAAGTGACTTGGTTGTAAAAGGGAAAACCCTATGTCGAAGGGGAATCCCAAGGGAGTTGGGAAGATAATTCTCTCCTTTGATCATTGTTTGCGTTTCAATAAACGCTTACAAAATAGCTCCTTCTCTTTCTCTCTTCTCCATCTCTTAATTGTTCTTCTCTTTCTCTCTCTTCTTACCACTCACAGAGGAACAACTAAGTCCCTTGTACTTATCATGATTGATAGTGAGACAAGTCATAATTTCATTGCTTGGAAGTTCGTAAAGCAATTGGGATGAAATGTATCTCCAACCACTCCATTTGGAGTTAGATTAGGGGATAGACATCAAATATTTCCCAAGGGTGATGCCAAAATTTGAAGTGAATGGTATCTTTAAATGATCTTAGAGGAAATTTTGACTTATTCAAGTTAGGAGGAGTGGATCCGATTTTAGGGGTGGCATGGTTGGAAGCCACAGGTGACATAAAAGCTAACTAGAGATTGCTACCATTGTCCATTGCCCATTAGGGGATGGCTTTTCCAATCAAAGGTAACCTGAGTGAATGGCTAACAAAGGCAATAATAATATCTCATAAAGCTATGCATAAGGTGTTAGTCTGTTAGATGTGGAATTATCTTCAGTAGTACTATTTGTTCTCTCAAAATTTCATTTGTCAAGAAATATAAATATAAATGAAATCAATGATATTGCACAGAAGTTAGATGCAGACCTGGCATACATTATTGTCCCCATGGTTCCTATTTGAGTGGCAATAACCTGATAAGTAGTCAGAAAATTAAGTAATGTCACCATGAAAAACATAGATCACAGCTCCATCAGCAGTGCACTCACCATAAAATGATCTTCGTATCTCGAAATGATTATCTCTGTTTCATTTCCCTGACAAGTAATCAATTTATCAACATTTAAATAAAAATAGATTGAAGTGTAGTGTACTACATTTCATCTCTTAGGAGAGGGGAGGGAAAAATTAAAAATATAGAGCATCTCTCAGCGGAAGAGGCAGCGCCTCAAAGTCAATCGTGGAAAAGTAATGAACATTTCATCTGTAACTAAGAGCAGCATAAAAAGGACACGAATACCTTACCTTGATTTGGCGAGAGAAATTGAGTTGCGACACAGGGAATTGTGAAGTGCTTCTATCTGTATTCATTGATTTGAAAAGTGCTTCTTTGGCGGGAATCGGTTTCTTGTTGTGGAGAAGGGTTTCGAAGGATAAGGCGCGTGTTGAGAAGGAGAGAAGAACACGAAGAAATGGGACAAAATGCAAATGGGGGCTTCGGGTTGCTAAAAAAAATGGGCCTATTTTATAATATAAAAATAAAGAAAAATTTAAATTCAATCAAATATGTTTTTTATTTTATTTTTAGTTTTGAAAAAAAAAAAGTAGTCAAACCAAATAAGCTGTTATAGTGACAGATAAAAGTGAGATTTTTTTTGTATGTACAGATGAAATTATAAAATTGTAATTAATAAACTTTATAACATAAGTATATAAATAAATTAAGTTTTTTTAACAGAAATAACTACATATAAATAAATAAATTATAAGTAGTAAAATTTAACGTTAGGAAAACATAATTCAAACTCTAAGAAAACATAAGAAAAAATATATTTGAAAATAAGTATTCAATAGTATGTTTGGATAACAATTGAGAGTTGATTCTGCAATAAAAAAAAAAAAAAGAAGTAAGAATTGATTCTAGTTCATAAAATCATGGTGACACCATGAAAAAGTTGAAACAACTATTTGTTGTTTCACTCCTACCATAATCAATTATGTTAGAACTAAATCTTAACCAAACATGTTGTCACTTCAATTTTTTTTATCCTTTTTACAAATAGGCATTTTAAAGTTTACTTTTATTCCGATTAATATTTAAACTTTATCTCTCTTGTTAATAGGCACCATAAACTTTATCCTTAAATTATGCATATATAATTCCTAAATATATAATTCGAAGGGGCTTAATTTTTTTGTCTATTTCAGATTCTCTAATCTGAAATAATAATTAGATCCAAAAAAAAAAAGCTAAGAATATTTTTGACCATTCGAGTTTTCTATGGGGTGCAGGAAGCAATTGTCACCATGAAGTAAATTCGTGCGCAGATAAACTTTCAATCATGGTCTCACACTTAACTCTTTCACTTGGTGGGATTCCATCCCCCTTTTGTATAGTTGACTATATGTACAATAGACTAGGTTGTCCTAGCTATACATTTTGTTGATATCAGCTTTTTCCATGGATTTTGGTACAGTCTCTCATGTTTTTTTGTTTCAGCTGAGGATGGTAGATGTAGTGGATGCCAACATAGTTGGGATGTACTCCTCTTCCATGAGACCATGACTGCAACTGACTATTTCTGGGAAAAAATTGCCACCATGAAGATGTTTTATTTTATCCATAAACCGCAAACTTTCACATTTGCTTTTTAAGTCATTTTCGAGAGATGATAGCTGATTCTCAATTATTGGTTGAAGACGATAGTAATTTTGGGAGCTTGTAGTGTTTACCTGCTTGAGTAGTGCCCCATGTGCACAAGTGTGTACCTTTTATCGTTTCTAAAAAATTGCCCAAGGAAGGAGTTCAGCTTACGCCACACTGTCAAATGGTCTTGAATTTTTTTTAATAATAAGGCCTTAAGTAGTTGTGTCAATTTATCCACATTAACTTCGAAGGTACAACTTATAAAAATGTTGCATTCTGTTTCTGTACTCGTTGTTTTGCAACCATTTTCGATAGAATCATGTTGCTTTCATGTAAATTTTCTCCCCCTACGTGGAGCTTCATTATTTTATTCCAAGTGAAATTTTTTTCGATTTTTAAACGCTGGATACTAACCAAATGCAGAATACAGCCTCCAAGACAAAAGTCACCATAGCGTGGTCCTTATTCATCCAAGTAGTTTTAGTGCAATCTAACCAAACAAGATTTGTGCCTTAATCTATTTACAGGGTACCTAAAGACCACAAGAAAGAAAGAAGAAAGAACTATGGAACATCAAATGCTACTTATTTCCTTTAAGCATCAGTTTCACAATCAACTGCAACCAATTACAGGCTCTACAGGCTAAATAACTTTCTTGGCACATCCACTAACCTCCTCTTCACTTCTGAAATCAATTACCAAATACAATTACACCTTTTAAGTTCCATAACTCAAATCTACTCTATTTAACCTAAACCAGAGTTAGTTCCCGATACAGGCCTCAACAATGGATGATTGGTAGTGGGCTGCACATTACTAGGGGCATTGAACATGGCAGTTGAAGAAGCTGATTGTGATTGTTGTATCATAGATAGGGGCAATCTTTGCCCCAACCCAAACATTGAAGGTCGTGGGGCAAAGGACATATGAGGATGAACTGGTTGGTTGTTGCCATACCCTGAAATGCTAGGTTGTGAGGAAGAAGCAGAGATTATTTGTTGCCTATTGTTGCCATTACTAGCCATTGAAGGACCAACACCCGATGCATTCATTGTGGGTGTGGCTCCTGCAGTTCCAAGACGTGCTGACATCATGCGGGACCGATCAGCAGCTATCCTTTGTTTTGTTCTCTCCAGTTGTTCGCATTCTTTCATCAACAATGTTTCAATTTCTGCAAACTGTTTCAGCTTCAATTCCAATCTTTTCAGCTGTCAATAACAGCAAGCCACTAACACATGTTAAACACATCAAAATACTAGCTATGCACCTGATTTTGAGTGATCTCCAATTGCTTAATTTATTTTATTCTGTAGAAAAATGTTTAACTTGTTTTTACAAATAAATGCATACCATCCAGATAGAAATGGACACGAGAAATAAACTATATTTGATATTTTAGTTTAATTAACTGGAATTGATGTCAAAAAACAACAGTGATACCTGATGATTAACTATATTAGCACATAACCTCTGAATTTCTCGTTCTTCATGATCAGAAAATAATTTTGCTTTCATGGCTGCAGCAGAAAGGCCTGCTTTAGCCGCATCTTTAACTTTCTCAGCAGAGAGAGGGGTTGTCCTACCCTCATTTAGACCCCATGAACCATGTACCTTTGCCTTATCCTCTGAAATCAAAACAAGCATTTTTTATTAGAGGCTGGGGTAAGGTTGTATATCAGCAACATAAAAAAGCAGCAACCATATATGAAGATGAAGAAGAAGAAAAAACAAATAATAAAAATATTATTTGATGCAATTAGAAACTGACCATTATGATTATTTGAAACTGCTGTTTCTCCATGAGGGCCACCATCTCGACAATGTATGCTTTCTGAATTTGTCCTACATATGTGAAAAATATTAATTTTTAGTACAAAATTCATAAACTAGGAACTATAAAAAAACGACAGTTGAAGTTGAGATTAACTTTGCCACTCTATCCACCAATCCATTCTATTATAGGAACAGGATAAAGACACAAACTAATGTTCTCTTTCCTTCTTTTTTCTTTTGTGGGAGTTTCATGTAAGGTTCAGTTCCACTGTATAAGATTTTTTTTAATAAATAAAAGAACAAATTAAAAAAAAAAAAAAAAAGGAGCACAAGCAGAAGATAGAATGTACAAAAACAATGAGGAACAACCATGGAGAAATCGCTTCAATCTTCATCAAATAAAACTACAAGTGCTATGACAGGCATACTCACCTATTATCATGTCCTGGTGCTTCCAACTGTGACGTGCTGCCAGAATTATCCTCTGACAATACTGCTAATGCTGCATGGGCACAAGAAGCAGCTACTCTTGGTCCAACCGCAGAGGCTAAAAAGGCAACCTTTGGAATGCACCAACCAAACCAAACGTGTAAGAATTTCATCAAAAGAACTGCAGAATATATCAAGATAGTTTAATTTGTTGTGAAACTGATACGGTGTCTAGATACAATCAGGGCAGCACATCACCCTTTTATGCTTTCGTTAGGAAAGTGTGGTGATCAATAAACTGGCTCCGTCAAAGAGAAGAAATGTAACTTGAAGAAAAAGTTTTTTTATATTTTTTTATACATAAACATGAATAAATTAGTTAAGGACACAATGTTAGGTGCAGTACTATAACCACATCCTGGGCTGACACATTTCCAAATTTCAATTGCATCTCTTGATTGAAAAATAACTTAGGCATATCGTTAGCAGTCACCCACCAAAGCCATAACAGGATTTCCAGAATTTGCAAAAGGAAGCCGGTTGTCAGAATCTCTGGTTTGATGGACAGGTCCTGTTACAGCATAGATACCAAATCAAAATCATATAACAGCAAGTTGATTTAAAACCATAAGATATACCTGCAGTAACTCCATTTGAGTAGCAATGCAGTCTTCCACTATCATCTCTATTTATTGCATTGGATGACAAAGACAAACTTGGAACATTAATATTTTCCAATTTTCCATCTTCCATGGGTAGACGGAGAAAATGAAGAATGCATTGTGCTTTTGACTTGGTACCAACATGCTCAGCGATTTCATTCCAATTCTCATTGTAAATCTCCATTGCTTCAAGAAGCAGCAAAGTTTCTTGATCAGTCCAATTATCCCCATCTAGTTCACCATAATCCCTTGTCGAATCCACCCTTACAAAATCTTTACTTGAATGACCAATGACAAATCTCCCATCATGAAAGCAATCAGTGCAGAGTAAAATATCAACCTGTAATAAGAGATGCTAATTACACATGGTGTTCAAAATTAATCGGCACCCTACTTAGTTGAGACTAGGGTCATATAATGGGCCCATGGTTTACAAATTTAGTACTGCAAATCAGGTAAAGAAGCACTTAACATATAACAATAGTTTTGCTTAAAACTTTAAATAGTCAGCTTTAATCAAGCACGCAGACTGTCACACTCAAAACAGTAAACATTTCTCAGCTGTCAGATCACTCCTTATAATGGTTAAAAGACAGATGCTCCATTCCAGTCTCAATACAACTTAATGTCAAGAGACAAGTAATAACAGCAACAAACGTAATAGTGTATGAAGGGTCCCAAGATACAAGAATGAGAGAAGTTGAGGCAAAGCAGCTAAAGTAGTTATAGATTAGATATAATTTCTCTGACACATTCAACATGATATTAGTCACTGGCCACTATATTGTCTTTCTTTCTCATTGTGTATTTACATTTTGCCTGTCCAACTCCTAATCTCTTCTAGGGCCCTAATACACTACATCTATTCAAAAGTGAATTCCACAAAAAGAATGAAAATAGAATTCTCCAACAATTAATCTTCAAGCTGGCTGCTAACCAGTGTAAAGGGATACAAATATTTCTTGAGTAACATCCTTAAATCTTTGTTTCTACAAACATGAAATATCAATAAAAGTTCAACATATATCTTTTAATAAATATCACCCAAAACAGAACAGAAAGCCTAGGAAAAAATTGGTGAACCAGTTTTTTATGTTGTTTGTTATTTATGTATGTATAAACCCATGTTAGATCTGATTGGAGTTGGGTAATGGCTCTTGTATCAATTTTATGAATAGGTGGGGGAAATTCTTTTATTTGAATAGTATGAGTATTAATATTGTAACACTCCCTCAAGTTGATATTTGGCTAGTAAGCATCAACTTGTTTACAAATAAGCGCACTTAACAAATATAGAGGTACATGTAAACCACAATAGCACATAATGTAGAAGGCGTTTCAAGAACAACAACCAAATACTTGTATATTAACAATCTAGGTCAAGCACTAATGTAGTAGTATAATTAGTACAAGATCAACCAGATAACCTAATATACTACTGATATAATAATTAATAAGACTCCTAAGACAATAAAAACCCTAGTATTCAAATAAGTCTGTATGATGCATTGATCCTATCACCAAAAATAGTTTACATCAGAAATTTTCCCTGTAACTTTATTAATAAACTTCCACATAATTACAATAACAACAATCTAACCAATTTAGAATTTGCCTACTGACTACTTAGAGGTCCCTTTCATAATACTAAGCAAGCATGACAAACAAACAAACAAACAGATTCAAGAAGTAGAAACAAATCATCAGTGTAGTATGTTTCCCTATACATGGCATCCTCACAGTACAGCAGTAGATGCATTCACAGATGACAAACAAAATATCACTTGTTTTTTGTTTTATCTTTTGCTTTGTTTGTGTAATGAGCCTGAGTAAAGGGAGAAATTATTCAGAATGTCAGGTGAAATGCAACATTTAAAGAAATAGTCATGCACTGTCATGCATTCATAACCCATTTTTGGGATTTTTATTATTTATTATAGTAATCAGTTTTAAGGACAGTAGAGGGGATATATATTTCTAGAAATGGAGAAACTAGACTTTGGTGCAATAAATAATATTTCAACTGAAGAAGTTCATCGTCTCCAACAACTATATGCATTGAATACTAAATGCTAGGGTAGCTCTCCATACTCATGCAAGGTGGTCATATGATGTTATTCAATAACTGAAGCCCTTCATATTCATACTTTCATCCAGACCATCATTATCCATATGATGAAAGCAATAGACAACCATAGGACCATGATATAATAGTATTAAATTAGAAACAAAAAAACCAGTGTACCTCCTTTTGAGACTGATAGTATACAACAGGAAGAGGACAAGAACAATAATTGCAATGATTCTCCGATAGATGCTCTCTTATTCTGTCCTCCAGATCTAAGACATCGGCACTATGTGCAGTCAATGACGAATAAATTTCGTCTGCTTTCAGCTTACAGTTGGGCTTGTCAAATTTGATCAAACTGTCTACAGATTTCAAAGCCTCCGTCGGCACGCGGACCTCTCCACTCGGCTCATTCCTCAGGCAAGACACAGCATTGGGAGACTCGTGACTCGGCATCCGAACACAGTAATTAATAACTCCCCAATGATCAAGGAACCTAACAATCCGAGTCAAATCTTCAACATTAACCCCAGCCAACAAACCCTGGCAATCAGAAACCGTAATCCTCTTCCCAGGGTCCTCCATGTGCAAAGCAACAATGCAGTTCCTACATTCCATGTACTTCTCCGGAGTATGATCCGGCGATTTCCCTGAAAAGAAATGTGGCACCACTTGCCTCTCCAACCTGTGCACCGTGGCAGGCGAAAACCAATCTGCTCACATAAACCCCAAACTAAAATTAAACATCAATTTTAAAGTGTCCAAACCTAAAACACAAAACTGAAGCCAAACAAACACAAGACCGAAACTCAATTCACCTGAATGCATTGGAACTACAAGAGCCTTATTTCCAAAGCGCTTAACAACGCCACGACCTTCCAAAATGGGAGGGGGAGTGATGACAAAAGAGGAATCACCGTCGAGAACGAAGTTATCAGAGGGAACAGACGACAGCGCTTGAAGCTGGCCGTGAGACACGTTCTCGAGAATCGGAGCATCCAGGGCGCTTTGTGCCTTGTTGTCTCCGGACTCGAGGGCTCGCTCCAGAGCAACAATTGCGGTGACGGAGGAGTGAGGGCGGTTCACGGAGCGCTTAATCACCGCCGGGAACTGCGAAATCTGAACGCCGTGGTCGGAGAGGACCTCCGTCTCCACGTGCGGTTGCGAATTAGGGTGGTTGTGGTGCGTCTGATCCTCCGAATCGTAGTCGCGTTCGGCGTGGTCTTCCTCCGCCGCATTGGGATTTTCTTCGTCGTCGTCGTCCTCCTCCTCGTGCTTCTGGTGGCGCCGGCTGATTTGCGAATCTCTCTTGCGCTTCCTCCATCTGGTTCGGTTCTCTGCCAAAAAAAAAAAAAAAAAACGAAAAGGGAAATTGAGAGAATATTTGTGACGAGACGAGACGAGAAATTAAGCGTAGGGTTGGCATTGGGGGAGTGAGGGCTTTAGTGAGAAAGAGAAAGAATACCTGAAGGAGAAGCTGGCATGGCAAGAGGAGAGGGGTGGGTTTAAGGGACTGAGAGAGAGAAATTGAGGGAAAAATTTGAGTGTGGGGTCGTTGATTGGCGCAAAGGGTTGGGATTGTTGTTGGCAGAAATATTTTTGAGTTTGATTTGAGGATCTCTCTCTTTCTCTTTCTCAGCTGGATGTGTGATGTGTGATGTGTGATGTGGGATGGGTGAGTGAGGCAAAAATGGTTCGCGTTTGGGGCAAAACAGTGTTGATGTCCGTTTCTGTGGCTGTTACCGGAATCAGAATGGGAGATGTAGGGTAGAATTCTGGGGGGTTTGCTTTCTTTGCGCGTGCTCTTAACGCGACTTTCTTATTAGGCGGTGCTGCGCACGAAGGGGTGGAGATACATAGGATGCTGTATTTGTGTTTGCTTTTAGTATCTCCCTTGCTTTTTAATGTTTTAATTATTCTACTAATCAGTATTTTTAATTATTCTACTAATCAGTGTTAACAAATTAACTAGTAGCAATATTCAAAGTTTATATTATATCTGACTTTAACATAATTACTTCCGTTATTTATTGTCAAAAACAAAAACAAAATATTACTGAAAAAACATCTATATTATATAGGATCAATTTTTATTTTCATATAATTAAACTCATTATAAATTGTTGTTTTAAAATATTTAAATATTCTTTTATCATATATATAGATGCAAAATTCATCATATTTGTTGATAATTAATGATAAAATTTCTCATCTCAATCACTTCAAATCTAAGACATTAAAGATTCAGTATAGATTCACTTGTAGATTTATGGTTAATAATTTAATTTTTAAATAATAATATTTTAATTATTAATCATTTTAAAGAAAAATATCAACCTTTAGTTTAGAAATAAAAAATATAATTTAAGATATAAAAAAAAGATTATACATTACTAGTGTAAAGAAATTTACCTAACAAATTAATCACAATTCATTATATAACTTTAATAAAAATATTTTAAAGTAATTCAAACTATAATTTATGATTATATCTAAATCTATTTTACATAATAAATACATAAACATTAAACTCTTAAGATATTTTTTTCATATATTTAATTACAAACAAAATTAACTGACAATTACGATGATTAACAAAGTTAGCTAATTGTTTATTAAAAAAACACAAAGGTGGCTGATCTCAATGAAATCTACTGATGATATTTAAAACTATATTTATTCCCTAAAATATCATTTTATTTGAACTTGTTATCAAAATTAAAAGTAAGTCATTGAAAATAAATTTTTAGTATTAAAGGATATTTTTAAAATGATGTCAATAAATAAGATAAAATAGTTAAAATTTACTTATATTTGAATCTAACTTTTTTTTTTCTTATAATTAAATTCTAAGGGAGTAGTGGACACGAATTTTGTTAGTCAATTGCATAAATAATGTTCAACGTGCACACCCAAAAGGAATAAGAAAAATATATTTAAAATGCCTATCTGAGAAAGTAGAGATAATATAAGTTTCATTATTCAACTTGTGTATTCTAATTTTTAATATACAATAAAGAATAATTTTTTTAACTAAAACTTGAGTTAAAGATATATTGAAAATTAAGATTTAAGTTTGTTTTTTTATTGTAAACAGTGGTAGTAGAACAGCAATACACCCTAAAAGTTATTGAGCAAAGTATCAATAGTTCGTAATAAATAATTGACCATCAAATAAGGATAGAGGTATTAAAGAAATTCAAACTCACATCCGGATAAAAGTTCATATTGGATCCATAATTACTTGAATTAACTTGCATCTATTAATAAAAAATTGTAAATATCATTTTTTGCTTATTTTTATTCTTTGACCGGTATTTTAAATTAAACTTAGATTTTACTTTAATAAAAAAAAAATTAGTTATTTGAGCATATCTGTGTGTCATATTTTCCTTTACAAGTGTTCTAAAACTACTTACATACATAATTATTTACTTAAAATAAACAATAGGATACATGAAACAAAATCAAACATTAGGACAATACAAGAGATAACATAGAATCCAAACTCTCTTGCTGCTTAAATTTAAATTTTCGGTACTACACATATTTTAGGTTTAATTATTATTTTAGTCCCTCAATTTAGGGTATTTATTTTTTTAAGTTCCTAAAATTTATTTTTTTTTTACTTTCTAAATTTTGAAAAATTACATTTTTAGTTCTGACATAATAAATTGATACTTTATGACAACTTTTAATTGTCTTAAATTAAATTTTTTTTAACCACTTAAATTTGTATTTGAAAAAGTATCAATTTATTACATTTTTTTCAAAATTCAAGCACTAAAAAAACATTTTTAAATTTTAGAAATTAAGAAAATACACATCCAAATTTAGGAATTAAAATAGTAATTAAGTCAATATTTTATTGTCAAGGGGAGGACTCTAGACATCAAGGCATACCACATCCTTTAGAATTTAAAGCTTAAGGTTTGTATCAAGCAATATGTTGGATAGTTGATCTTGGTATTCATAATGTCAAATTTGAGATTAATTGTTGATATTATAACTGTCGGTATAGCTGTTCATCAAATTTCCAAGTTTTATCGTCAAAATGTAGCAGTAAATGTTACAAACTCAATGGTGAATTTATAAATTAGTTAGGGTGTGTGAACTGTTGTAAACTTTTTGATATTATATTTGATTTTCACAAGATAAAAATAAAGTTAGAATGTCAAGTTTTCATGCTTGCACATTCAAGTCTTTGATCATATTTTATTATGTATTTATCCTTTGATTATGAATTAAATGATATAATTTTCTTCCGATAAAACAATATATTTTAGTTTTCAATAACATCCCTCTTTCTAAATGAAATACTGAAAAGTTCCTCAATTTCAATCCGGGTCACTTTTGATTCATTTATTTGTGATGATAATTACATCTATTAAATTACTCATGACCATTCAATAAGAGATTCTTATCATTTGCGAGAAGTGAATGCTTGTGCCAATATTCTCATAAAGAATTAAATTTTTTACTAATGTACCATTGATTACATTGGAGATAATGTTTTGTCTTGTATAATTATACTCTTTGCTTTCCTTAGATAATAAAAAAATAGAAAATAAAAGTAATGAAAAGAAAAGGAAATAATACAATTTTTTTAAAAAAAATTCTTTGATTTGATATAGATGAAAACAAGAGACAGAATTATAAATTAGTCATCCATAAAATTATCAGATAAATGTGCCGAGTGGAGTGGCTCCTTTTATTTATTTAAACTACTGATAAAAAAAAATGAATGTGTCATCATCCCCCGATCCGACCCGTCACTATTTTACCGTTACGCTGTCCTCCCACCAGACCTGATATGGCCACATGAATGAAGTCGTTGCATTTGAGAACCATCATCCAGTTCCCGGCGATGACGAACAAGAGAAAAAGATCCCAGAAACATACCCCACCACCTCCTCCTCCCTCAACACCCCCAACTCCACAAACCCAAGCCCGCCACTCCCTCAACACCGCAAAAGCCCGGGCATGGGCCCCTCTCAGCCTCACCCGCCACGAACTCTCCTTACCCCTCACCTTCCCCACGGGCCAAACCTTCCGCTGGAAAAACACCGCCCCTTCACAATACACCGGAGTCGTCGGGCCCCACCTCATTTCCCTCAAGCACCTCCAAAACGGCGACGTTTCCTACTGCCTCCACTCCCCCTCCCACCCCGACACTGCCGAAACTGCCCTGCTCGACTTCCTAAACGCCACCGTTTCGCTCGCCGACTTATGGAAGACATTTTCCGCTTCCGACGCAAGGTTCGCCGAGCTCGCGCGCCACTTAAGCGGCGCCCGAGTCCTCCGGCAAGACCCTTTCGAGTGTTTGATTCAGTTTCTGTGCTCTTCTAATAACAACATCGGAAGAATCACGAAAATGGTGAACTACGTGTCCTCCCTGGGAACTCACGTGGGAGACGTTGGAGAGTTTCAGTTCCACGCTTTCCCTTCTTTGGAACAACTTTCCTCCGTCTCAGAGCAACACCTCAGAGACGCCGGTTTCGGTTACAGGTGAGGTAAACATAACTACCACTATGTGTGTTTTGATTATTCAATTTGTGATTGTGACTGTGATTGGTCTGTTACTAGGGCTAAATATATAATTGGTACGATTAATGCATTGCAATCAAAACCCGGTGGAGGGGAAGAATGGCTTCGTTCTCTTCGTAAGATGGAACTTCGAGATGTTATATCTGCACTTTGTACGTTACCCGGTGTGGGTCCTAAAGTGGCTGCTTGCATTGCTCTCTTTTCGCTTGATCAGCACCATGCTGTTCCTGTTGACACACACGTGTGGCGGGTAAGCTTACAAAAAGTTGTTATTTATGCTTTACTGATTGATTGATTATTGCATATTGTAGAATGTTATGATTGAGTGTTAATTTGGATGTTTCTTTTTTAAACTTGGGTAAGATTGCAACCAAGTATCTCTTACCTGAGCTTGCAGGTTCCCAGTTGACACCGAAGCTCTGCGATCGTGTTGCAGAGGCGTTTGTAACCAAATATGGTAAATATGCTGGCTGGGCGCAGACTCTATTGTTCATAGCTGAATTACCCTCACAAAAAGCCCTCCTACCTTCCCATTTGTTGACTGTTAAACAACGCAATGCTACAAAGATAGAAAGCAGCGAAGAAAAAGTTGGTAAGAAAAGCAACTTTAATCTTTCGATCTTGAGATTACAAATTATGGATTAGAGCAACTTTCAGGCAGATATTTACTACCTTTTTTTTTTTCAACTAGAGTGAGATCTACAGATGGTGTGGCTCTCATGATATAAATGGACAAGATGTAGGTGTGACATGCTGTTGCCAAGAATTCATTAAGTAGAACATGATGATATCACACTGGTTATTCTATTACTCGCACAATTGATTGTTGCTCTTCGTTTGGCTTTTATTTTTGTTCTCTGCATTTTATTAGCTTTGATTAATCTATTGTAAGTTGTAACCAATAGTTTACATCTTTCTTCTTCATTAGAAAAGAAAAAGAAAACAAAGATGTATTTTTCCTCATGTTATTTGACATGGAGTTTTACTTTCCCTGTAAATAATTACTTTACCTAATTTATTATTTACTTTTTAGCTCCTGCTGATAAAAGTACTTATCTTTTGCTCATTTGGTTCTTATTATATGTGTAATGAAGACAATATCTGTTTGAACATGTTCTTTTTTTTTTTTTTTTTTTTTTAATGAATATTGATGTGTAAATATGCACTTCCTCAAGTGAAATGGTAATTTTGAGTTTTTGACACTTCCCTAATGCTTTTACTATAAATTGTTGCATGCATGGTATTAACCTTTTTTTTTTTTTTGTTATTTTTTAAGAGCTATGGCGAAAGGTACTTTGCGAAGGGTAATATTCACATTGGCATTGGTATTGAAAACTGATATGATTTGCTGAGTTCTTCATTGCAACTTTCTTTGTGTGTATACTATTACTTTGTGTTTCTTTTTTTCCTTTAGCTCATAACTTGCGCTCCTTTGAATTGTACTGTTGTCACTAGTGCTTCTACTTTCATAATTGAAATCCTGGATAAATGAACTTTCTCCTGTGCACTTCTAATTGATTATATTTTCCTGATGATCTAATACTAATATAGGAATCTTATGTAAAACTTCAACATCTAGGATTGGTATTGAAAGATAATGTGACTTGTTGAGTTCTCGATTGCTACTTGCTTTGTTTTTATACAATTACTTTGGCTGAATGGCGTTATGTAATCCATGTAGCCTACTTCACCTAGTGGGATAAGACTTTGTTGGTGTTTGTTTATTTCCCCCTCATAACTTACACTCCTTCAAATATTACAGTTAAATCCTGTCTTTCCTTCTTCATAATTGAAATCCTAATATTCGTGAAGCTTTAGTTTTTAACCTTGTTGAATGGCGTTGTGTGACCCATGTATGTGACCTCACCTAATAGGATAAGGCTTGTCATTGTTGTATGATCAAATACTATATGTTATTATAAGGTTCCAAGTAGGTTTTAGGAACTGGGGTATGTTATACTTGAATAAATATGTTCTGTTGTAAGTAAAGAAATTCTTCATGTGCATGTAGGAGAGTAATTAAATTATTAGGTACGTTGGCCAGTGTAAATCAGAATTTGAAGGTATGAAGAAAATAAAGAATTAAGTATTCAAACACAAGGAGTTAACTTACAAAAGTCTGTTATTTTAGTTTGAAAAAGTTTTGTACTATAAGGAAATGATCATTTAGGACGCCTAAAAGTTACAGAAAATCTCAAGTTCTATTTGTTTGTTCTTGTTTATATTGTGTAATTTGTATTACCAGTTTAATGATGACAAGTATCATCTGCCAAGAGAATGGATTCTTGTTGACAAGGACAATCAATGAAGATATTGAAAATTCCTCACAACTAATGACAATTTTGGAGATGTCTAAATATGTATCTAGGGCAAGGAGAATGAGATACAAGGCCATGCTAACGTATCTCTCCTTTAGCTATACATCTGGGCTCTCTGCATCCACGTAATAAGATAGAGCATTCTTGTTTACTCATGATGTGTGATCTTTCACTGTGATGTGATGTAAACTGTGTCTAGAGTGATCCCTAATGGTTTCCCAGTTTCTTCTTCTATTAGAACTAGTAGGTTCCCAGTAGATTTTAGGAGGGAGCGGGGTATGTGATACCTGAATAAAAATGTTCAATTGTAAGTAAATAAATGCTTGACATGCAGATAGGAGACTATTGTCGGGTAAATAAGCAGTGTAAAATCTGAATTTCTAAGTGAGAAGAAAATATCTGTTACTTTTGTTTGAAAAATAAAAAATGAAAAGAATGTTTAGCAAAAGAAATTATCTTTTATTTTTCACAAATATGGTTTCCCATTATGAAAGTGGCTACACAATTATATAAAAAGTGTGCTTATTTTTTCTATTTAATTGAATATGGTATAGGTAAATACCATTTCTGTGATGGAGTTCCCTGTGGTGTGTGGAAAGATACCCAATATCGACCGATACCTTGGCCATTAATCCAAGTATATCCCTTTCCCATAGAACCAAGGTTAAGCACTACAGGATCGTTGCCCACTGGTGCATCAAATGTGGTCTGTCAATAAGTTTAGGTAAAATCTTAGTGCACCGTTGAGCAGTTGTGGTAGTAAAGTGATTTCAATCCATAATAAAGGGTAGTGACACACTCGAGCATAAAGGCCTTTCAACATGTTTGGTTGGATTGCCCTCAATATCCATGTTCGGTTGAGGAAAAAATGGAACAACTAATTTAAATGATGATAATTGATAATATATATATACCTTATACCATGTGAGTGGCTTAGTGGAGCTTTGGAAACTTTCCCACTGAACTTTACTTGATCCACTAGCTGTGTAGATTTGCAATTTTTCTCCTAACAACCCAATCTTCATGTAAAAATTCAACATTAGCATGCAATGTACAAAATTTATTTTAAATGGTTATCAATCAGAGTTGATGGTTCAAGCACACGTTTCTTATAATTTGAAATTTTAAGCAGTTGGTAATGATAGTATATAGGGGTAGATTGAATAGAAATTTGTTCAAAAGAGTGAACAGTGTAGGAAAAGCAATGTATGCTAACTAAATCCTGAGAACTACATTTTGTCAATAAAATTTATGATAGAAGAAACATGATTGATAATTGAGGTCTCATTGCAGTCTACTAAGTCAGCATTTCACTATTTAGAGATAATCACCTGGTATCCCCATGCTTGATTAGTGAAATCTCTGCCTTGAACTTTCAGACTACGCAAACCAGCAACTCTGCGCTCTAGATATGCTCCCGAGTTCTTCATGCAGAAATAAATATACGTGAAGATGATTTCAATATGTTATTTTAAGGGGTTTCATTTACTTGATGATGAATAAAAAAGAAGTCATAACAATTGAGACAATTACCGGCAATCCAACTGTTGCACTGAGGAAAGAAATATTGTTCATCCCGTTTATAAGATCGAGTTTGTTCTCCATGACAAAGGATACATTTTTGTGACTTCCATGTATAGAACCTAAAGTTAGCATCTCAACTTGTATTAATGCATTGAAGATAAAAGAAAAAATGTGCATTATAAAGAGATATTTGTGTAATAACCATGTCTATAACCATATGGATACAGTTACTTCTATCCAAAAAAGATGTTTTCCTTCTATCCTAAAACATGGGATCCTCAGGGTTGAGGTTTAGAGCTTGCCTACTAAATTTCCATTGACGAAGGCATGCAAAACATGTCCGTGGCTGTATGCACTAAGAATGGATTGAGCATTGGGAGAGTTGTCATAAAGCCTGCTTGAGCAAGATGTCAACAAAAATCTTAGTAAAGAGTAATGATGGTATAGCAAGCATCTTTAAATGCAACTGGCATTAAGTATGGATGTTGCCATTTTACCTGAATGTGTACCACAAATAGTCAGATGTATCTTTTGTTGTGCTGATTTGATCTAATAGTGTATTTGCTCTTAATGAAGTATCGTCAAAGCTGGGGATGGCTTCTTTGTACACTTTCCATTTTTCAGCTGAATTGAACTGTAACTGCGATTTCATTGCTCTGTCATTTTGTGTGCGTACCTACAAAGTGCATAAAATATGAATTGCCTATTACTAGCACCAATTATATTTGGATAACGTTAATACAAAGAATAATGATCAAAGGATGATAGCAAAAAGAAGAAACTGTGTAGATGTTGTCTTAAAATAAATGACAGTATATATTGAGCGTTTGATTTTTACCTTGGCCGTGTTGAAGGCTACATTCTTGCAGTCTGGTAGAATACTGATTGAATTGGGAGGTAATTGATATGGAATATTTTGAAATTGGATTGTGACACTCTGATCTTCAGTATTTTCCAGGAAGGCAGCACATTCTATTGAGCTCCTTTTGAAAACATAAGCCTGAGAAAGAGTGATGGAAAATGATGGATTTTGTTTAGAAGATTCATCTTTTGGAGTGTTTTATAAATTTGTAGTTTGCGAATCAAATACTAGTACGGACTGTACGGTTGTTCACCTAGTGCTCGATTCCCTTTTTTATGCTAGTTAAAAAGAAGATAATAATTGAGGAAAATAACTAGACGTTCTGTTTAGTTTTCTTACGTTTTGTTGTGTGCCCAAGCTGAAGCTAGTTTGAGTTCCATAAAGTATAGAATTTGAACATGACTTGATTGATGCATGAAGCTCCTTAAGATGGCCCCATTTTGGTTCCCTAACCAAACCTGCTTAACTTAGCATAGTCAATCACGTAGTGATTCAATATCTACACTTTTTACTTACATGGAGAAAGGAAAGAAACATACCATATTCATCCAGTGGAGCTTCGTCATAATATGCCGTTATTACGAAAGCAGAGGCTATTCTGTCAAAATTGGTTCCTCCATGGTACTGCAACAAATCCATCGTGATACTTAAAAGACAACAATGTCTTAAATGCTGGGAATAAAGAGAAGGGAAAGACAAGAGAAACGGTTACAGAAAGGTGGTGGGCAGTGATGATACCATGTAGTAATTGACATAGCTTCCTCTCTTTGCAATGAACAAGGCAACATTATATGCAATGTCTTCAGCTGATCTTATGTACGGCTCTTCACCAAAGACTTGGTAACTACAATTTTTAAGGTGAAAGGAATGGCATCAGTCTTCTGAAACGCTTTGATTACCACCCTTTTAAGAAAAATGGTTTGTAAATTGTTATGCAGAATTTCACAAGAACGTACAAACTTGTCCAATTCTCTGTCCATAGTGAAGGCTTGGCAGGCGAGTTAGGCCCCTTGAAAGTTTTTCCGCACTGCATGCCATTGCATGTGTTGATCTGCAGATTACATGACTTCATTTAGAGATGTCATAATATAATGAGTGCTGCTTACGAAATTATTAAGCACGAACATGGCACGAAATGATGTGTTTGCATTTTATTGAATAAATTGAAGTTAAAAAAAATGAGAAATTAAAGGTAAATTTGACGGAGTTCACATGATAAGTTATCATAAACGTTTTCGTCACATTCGTGCTGAAGTTGTTCGCACTATTAAGTATTTCCCCAATATAATAACTAATCCATGGAACGTAAAATAATTCTTAGAGACTAACCACAGGATCCGGAGCATTATCTTGCTTGCACATTACCCAAGGCACACCAGTTTGGAGTCCCACGGCCATTTGGGCAGCCCAACGAATATAGGACAATCCTTTCTCGTGAAACGCCCCTTCAACGTTCCCATATTCGTTCTCAATCTACATTGACCATAAACCATTTATAATTTATAAATACAAATTAAAAAAAAAAAAAAAACTGAGTGATATATAATTGACAAGTCTTTGTTGTTGGTTTGAAGTTTAAACCTGCGATAGTATGATTGGTCCTCCTTGTGAAGCAAAAAGATTGGCTGATTTCATCAAGTTGACTATTTTTGCAGAGAACTTTTGCATGTGAAACTGCCATTAATGAATGATCCATCAATACCAAATTTGAGTGAAAAGTATAGCTGAGAGTAAATTGTGTTAAGTTCTACGGAGACATGACCCAAATACTTAATTTTCAGAGCAAGTTGGATAAAGCAACTAGAGACAGATGAACTACCACGCTTACGTAGTTCAAATTACAGCGATAGAAGGGTCACAAAAACTAGAGTTGATACCTTGAATTGCTCATTGTCAGATCTGAATACAATACCCGGAATATCATGTAACCATAACGGTAGACCCCTGCACCAACAAAACCGCGAGTCAGTTTCTTCTAGTACGTAACCATTATCATATTATTTAGTATCATCAAAGTCCCCAAAAGTACCTTAAATGAAAGCAAAATATGTTTTAATTCACAGCATGATAGCAATTCCTTTGTGTTGGAAAATTCGTTAGCATAAGTAATAATAGCAGGAAAGGGGGGACTTACCCATAAGTGCATTCACTCTCAATGTATGGTCCAAGTCGGAGGGTTACATATAAACCTTGTGCTTGAATTTCCTTAATGAATCTCACTATATTACGCCTTCCTCTAAAGTCATACTGCAAACCAAGTAAAAAAATCACCAACATTATTCAGCTTGCAAGCAATGAGCTTAAAAAGAAAAGACAGGGGAAATGACAAATTGAAGATTAATGTAGACGAGTTTGAGTTTGATCACCTGGCCTTGTTGAGGTTCGTGAAGGTTCCAAAATACATAAGTCTGTATGACATCTAATCCACCTTCCTTAGCTTTGGCAATTAAATTAGGCCACATCTGTTAATTAAGAACAAATTGCAATTCACTATTTAGAGATGTGTCTTTCTTCATATTGCTCTTGCTTACCCCTTCAAGCACTCAACTGCTCAATACCAACATTCCTGGCTTCATTTAAATCTAGGTGGTTTTAAATTTTACTAAGTTACTATGTGAGCTTCTGTATTATACATTAATATTAATATAATGTTTTTTTAATGTTCAAATGTAGACACTTTTATTCCATTCATTAAAAAAGTTATAATTAATGTCGTTTATGTTCTTATCATTCCTAATAGATTCATACTTGAGCTGTTAACTGTTTGATGTTTTGTACTCATATGTCATTGTTTAACCTTCTAACACATATGTGTGTTTAGTACTATACTCTTTGATAGTTTAATTCAACTTGCATTAAATGATTGCCCCCCCGGGTGTCAATAAATAAAGCTAATTCATAAAATTTGGTTAAAAAGTATACATGAATGAATATAATGGCTCAACTAATGAACAATTATTTTTTTCACGTGAAAATTAGCGAGTATGTTAGAATAACATTATAAGTTAACTATGGTCAACCCAAGAAAAGCTAATTATGTGATTTTATGAATTTATATTTAAAATAATCAATATATAATAAAATGTAAAATATAAAGAGATTCTACATAGTATTCTCATTTTTATAATAATAATTTCGTTGGTATTAGTATTGGACCCAATAAGAGAATTTGAGAATCTGCATACAAGTTTGCTACCCATTTGGTGTCATGAATTAACAAACTTAAAAATTTAAGCACGTATTTTTTTTATATAATTATATCACTCTATAATATGCTTTTCCTCTTAAGAGTTCTTTTAGTTTAAAGCACGGAAAATACACAAGATCACTTATCTTAAACTTAATTTCAACTTTTTCCCTGAAAATAATGAGACAACTAATAATGATCTAACTCTATATTATTTTATCATAAAAAGTTCTAACATTATGCTATGAACCAATAATTTTAAAAACTTAAATTGTTTATCGAGGACACAAATGATTTCATTTTTAAAAAAATTACGTATCTAACGCGAGTTCTTGTAACGTGGTTTACCTAAGTTTTGAACCTCCTCTGATCCATTAAGCATAATAAATATGTGAATTATTTTAATATTTTAAAAGTTATATATCATTATTATCTTTAACATCTTGGCAGTAAGCACCATCCTAAACTACCATAAAAGTTTGCTACAAATTAGGTGTCACGAATTAACAAGCTAAAAAAAATTAAGCATGTATATTTTATTAATTTTATCTTTATATAATATGCTTTTCCGCACACAAGAGTTCTTTTAGTTTTAGTTTAAAACACGGATAATACACAAAATCAATTATCTAAAACTTAAATTCAAGTTTTTTCCCGTCAAAATAAAGACAGTTAATAATGATCTAACTCTAGATTATTTGATCATAAAAGTTCTAAAATTTTACTATGAACCAATAATTTTATAAACTTAATTATTTATCGAGGACACAAATGATTTATTTATTTATATTTTAAAACTACAGCTCTAACATGAGTCCTTGTAACGTGACTTACCTAAGTTTTGAACCTCTTATGATCCATCAAGCATAATAAATATGTGAATTATTTTAATATTATAACAAGTATATATCATTATCTCTAACAGCTAGGCATTATCCCAAACTATAATTTTTTTATAGGCAAAATATTTTTAATTAATACAATCTGTATCACAAGAAGTGTCACACATGACACAACTGTAAGACAGTGCAATTGCCAATCAGCCAAGCACTGATTGCCACACAAACTAGCTATCATATCCCGTCTTAGTTTCCCTTTCAACATTATGTAAGAGTTAAGACATTCATCACCTTTGAAGATTTATTTCGTTAGGTTTGAAGAAATACTCGCTGCATACTTGTGATTTTCTAAAAGTTAACCTTCGACGATAATATGTGAGTTACTTTAATACATGTCCATACCAGTCATAGGTTATTTTAATACCGATAAAAAAAACTAATAAATAGATAAATAAAATAATCATTTTATAAATTTAACATTTTTATTATTAATTTATTTATAAATTATAGATTCTGTTGTTTATTATTATATTATAAGAGACAAGAAAAATAATTAATATTACATTAAAAATTAAAATAATAAGTATTTTGAAATTTATTATTTTCTTACATGATAATTATTACGAGACGTAAGGTGTATAGATTTTTTTTTCTATTTACTAAAATTCTTAATCATTATATTGAAATTCAGAAACACGAAATCTTGTTGGATTTTTTATATTTATGAGAGATAATACTCAAATTTTAACTTAAAGATATTTTAAAAATAAATGTCATTAATAATGTTATATTAGCAAGAAGATGAATCAAATTTGTGTATTTTCTTCTGCTTACATTGGAGTCAAGAAGAGTACAACTCTTTAGTCCCTCTAATTAGAGAGTTTTGCCCCGAGTGCTTTAGTCCACTAAACAATAAATATAATTGACTCCAAGGAGTCTAGAGGACAACTTAATTAGATTCAGTGTGAAAAAAAAGCCCAATCCTACCGGCTTGACTCCAATGAGATCCAATCCTTGATTAAAAAACTAAAGAAGATCGAGTCAAACCTCAAGAATGATGAATAAAAATGGAGTGAAAGATCGGAGTTTCTTAAAGAAATTGTGTAAGTCCCAACACACATAATAGTCAAACTATATAATTAAAAAGAACAAACTAAAGTGAGAACGATCTATCTCTCAAGGAGTCAAGGGTCTCCCTAATTAATCCCCATGTGAACTGATACCTACACTGCTACACATGACATAAACAGATGCCATTAAAAGTACAAAAAATGATTACATAGTTAAATAAAGCACGAAGAATTCATGTCCATAGATCATAAAAAAGAATTAGAAGACCGTGCAAATTGCTTTTTGTATTATTTATAATTTATAACACTAAACAGAAACAGCTTGTCTTGCCAGATCATGTCAATCTTGATTCTTTTACATTAATTTTTGAGGAATGATATTTGCACACTCTACCATTTATACACGTAACTGATATCCACGCAGTTTTTCTTTTTTCTATTTTCACTCTATCACGTTATATATAACTTATAGTGTATATATATATATATATAATTTTCCTCTCTGACGGGTGTTGAATAACTTGTTGAGATGTCAAATAACAAATTTTGTTAATTTTATTAATTTTGTACACCCATTAATAACTTTTTATTACCCCCTCTTTTCTCTCTCCACCTATGAAATTATTTGACATTCTATAAGGAGGGTAAAAAAGTGTAAAACAAATTAAAACAACGTGAACCAACCATAGCTGCTGCAAGAGTATTCCGAATAATGGAGCGCTGTTTGATATTTCTTACCTAACAAAGACAACGAAAACCAAATGACTCCCTCGTTTGTTTATATGTTTCTAACATTTATCATCTTTTTGTCCTCAACCCCAGAAACATATACCACATAAAAACATATATACAATATGAACTATAGTAGCCAAAAAAAGGAAAATCATAATTAACAAATAAATGTGATCGAACTTATGGCAAAGACATAAATTAAGATCAAGAAAAGAAAAGAACAAAAAGTGAGGGTACCTGAGGTGTGCTACGAGGATAATGAATTGAACCAGAGAAAAGAATTTTATGTTGGCCATCAATGATTAAGGATCTTCCGTCGTAGGTGACATTGCCACCATAGACGGTGGTACCAATAAACACCGTTAAAATGAAAGCAAAGGGAAAACACCACCACACTTTCATCACCATTTCACCTCCCTGCAGTTTTAACTTGGAAGCGGGTGCGTTTCTCTCGTACAGAGACTATAGCTTCCTTTCAGACTCTCTAATATATATGTTTGTCTTTGGAATTGTAATAGTGATCATGATCTCTGTATTTATATTCACTAATGACTAGGCTCTCGCTAGGTGACTAGCTACAAGTGAAAGTGATTCATATAAATTATATATGGAATTAAAATAGTAACTATTTATATACAAATTGCAAGGTCATTAAATGATGTATATATATAATTCACCCCATCCACAGGCCCACAGGACAAGGTTTCACGTATAAGAAACCAATTTGAGGATTCTTTTTAAATGCATTTCATTATGAGATAATTAATTAATATCTACATCATTGAGTAAAAAAAATTCGTATTTTAAAATAATATCTTGATAAAAAGAAAGTAGTTCATAAATGGTTATTTTTCATAGAGTTTTATTATTTCAACGTTAAAAATATTCTTAAAATAAAATGCAATTTTTATTGTTAGTATTTGGTTTTCGCAGATCGAGTAAGTATCTTTCCTGTTAACAGAAAGGAAGGTGATCAATCATAATGCATTTTTATGGAAAAATGATCGTTGTAGCTTGGCTACTTTAGTATCCGAAAGAGTCAGAAAAAGTTGTTAGTTATTCTGGATAAGTAACTTTATTTTTAGTACACTATTTTTATATTTTTCTATATTAATTGCTTCAGAAAAAGCAAGGCAATAAGTATCTAAAATTGTGGATTCATTTTATCAGTCCCAAGGATCGTTTGTCAAGAGAGAAAGTGAGAGAAAAAATTATTTATAAAATACTTTTTTGTTTGAAGAAAAAATTAACTTTTAAAAATCAAAATTTAAACTTTTCTTTTCTTTCATTTTCTTTCCCATTCAAATTTTAATTTTTTTTCTTTCTTATTTTTTTTCATCCAAACAAGTAGACCATAAAAAAAATTCAGCCTATACGCGACATTTTCTCACTTAAAGAGTTGATATGTATGGATAAAAATAATTGAATAAGATAACAAAAATAAAGAATATATAATATTCAGTACTATTTTATTATTTGAATGTACTGCTGTTTTTTTTTCCATATAAATTAAGAGAATGCTTTAACATTTCTCACTAGAAATAAATGATAAAAAATCAGAAAAAAAAATGCTATTTTAGTTTTTTTTTTTTACTTTAT
>PYAF01003243.1:5464103-5485645 GCA_007407185.1 Glycine tomentella | reverse complement strand
TTATATATCAAGATTCATACAATATTAATTTACTCTTTCATTTATTAATTTCTGTAATGTAGTTCCTCGGTAATTGAAATCTTCCTCAATTTATTTCTTTCAAGATAAAAAAAATTAATATTAAACTCATATTATGGAAGAATAAATTAATATTGTATGAATCTTGATATATAAAAGTTAATTGGTGAAAGAATGGGATTTTGAAATATGAATATATAGTAAGGGATCAATAAAGTAGGACCTTTGTAAAAAAAATATGCAATAATTACTAATCAATTATTAACATTTTTTTTCTTCTTATTTTATATAGTAGGGGAATAACATATTGCATTATGAACTCAGCAAAAACAAAAAACACATTGCACTATGTCACGTTGATTGTTGAGGGAAGAAATGAAATGAGTTGTCTTAATAACTGTTACAACACGACTAATAAGTAGGCTTGATAATCAGATATCGAACCTTAAAATTAGTTGTTTTGAATTATAAGCTCGTTTGCTTTTATAACAATTTTAATGAGTATATTTTTTGAAACTAATAAATTTCAAAATATTATTATCTCACTCAACCAAAAAAGTTATATATGGTGGGACAAATGTGTATTATCCGCTGCACAAATAGTTTGAAAAATAGTTTTTGAGGAGTTTGCTAGCTAGGTATTAGCGTGCAAATATTAATTTCCTTTATTAATATCTGTGTGATGGTTTTAAAATGGAAAATGTTTCTTAGTATGAAAAAAGTTATACAAAAGTAACACGAAAATTAATTACTTATCCAAATTTTCATCCAATCATTTTATAAATTTTCACCCACTCATAGTCATCAAGTCCCTAATTAACTCTTGCATTTTCATTACTATTTTTATACACAAAACAATACATACCAAATAGTAGCACTCTTTAACAAGATCCTATACTATTGCAAAGGAGATCGATCTCAATTGTTGGTTTAATTTTAGTTTGGTGATTTTAATGAAAAAAAAGAAGAATGTAAGTGTTGTTTAATTGAATGATGAATTAGATCACCAAATGCACACCAATACTGCACCCTATTCTATGCAGCAGTAACACAATAATAATATTCAACAGATGAAAGAAAGGATAAAAAAGATGTTGCAACGTTAAAAGCTATATATAGGTAGATTCGCATGAAGCTAGATAGTGGGAAATGCTGACAACTGTCACGTGACAAAATAGTGATTGCGAGCACTGCATATATATTTGATCCCCACAAGAATTTCATATCTTGGGTTCTCTCTTGCTTTACGAAAATGTCATTTCTTTTTTTTGTTGCCTTGCATTAAAAGGCAAAATCTTTGTTGTAGTGTTTTTCTGAACTACAGAAACCAGTTGTATTATTCCATTTTCATTGGTTTTCTACACCGAGGAAGTTACTCTACTGTGATGCACATTGCGTTTGATTTGAGAAAAAATGAAAAAGAGAACAAATAAAAGGAATGTTTCTTTAATTTTAGTATCTTGTATGATGTGCTCTTTAATTTGATTAGGTTTTTACTTTTGTTTTAAAAAATATTTCATAAAACAATTTATAGAAATTGATTTATAGTAAATAGAAATGAGAGAAAATCATAAAATTGAAAGTAACAATGTGATTGTTAAAAAAAAAACTAAAAAATATATGTTTTTTGTTGTTGTTGAAAGCAAGATCTTTTGTTGAAAGAGTCTTTTGTGAGTGAGAGTGTTTACCATTTCTTGTAAATTTTAACAGACTCAAGTTTGTAGGTTGATACACTAATTAGGCCGATATTTCAAATTTGTCAAAAAGAAACTTGTAATCTTTATTTATAATTAATAATAAATATTTTTCGGACATTTCCATGAACTTAATTTTAACCAAAATATATTTACAAAACTGAAATCATCAAAAATTAAGATAATAAATACTCACAGTAATTCACACTTTCTCTTGTTTTAAATATGAGAAGAAAAAAAAAACATTTTTTCTTCTTGAATATAAGAAGAAAAAAAGTATTTTTTTATCTTGAATATAAGAAAATGTTAATTAACTTTATTTCATTTTATGTTGCTATCTCTAAAATATCCTCATTTAATTGAGGTATTAATTTCAATCACTTTTTTTATTTCTTATATCAAATTCAATAAGAATAAGTTGGAGAAAAATTTAATTTTTAATTAAAATTGATATAATTAAATGTAATTAACTAATTTATTTGGTTAGTATGAATAATTTTTTTTTTCTTGTATTTGACACGGGAGGAGTACTGCTAAATAATATATATATATATACCCTGTAAATGCTCACTCAAATACGCTTTCATTTACCCTTTTAACCTCCAGGCGTTCCGGCAGAGGATAGTTAAGTATTATGAAAAGTTGTACAATAAAAAAGTAGAAACAACAAACTTTATAATACACATCGATATATCATAAACAGGATCCATGAGTTAACCTATATGGGGTTCGAAATTGAAAGCACCTCCTGAAACATCTCCAGCATTAGCTCCCTATCTGCATGCTGGAAAAAATTATTTATTTCATCTTTAATATCATGTATCTTACCAAATTGAAATAAAAACACCAAACATCCTTTCTTTAACTTGTGCAATTGATAAAGCCAAGCTTGATTTGGCATCTCAAGAACATTTCCTGTGCTGAGATCTTCCAGGAGGCTTTCCTCACAGATGTCTTTGAGACTTCCAATGACATATTTATTAGCAGCTCCGAGCAATGCAAGCCGGTGTTTCCAGAAATCTTCTTGCTTGATTGCTCCATACAAGTAACTTAGAAGAGCCGTGCAGGACTGGAGTGACATGTCTTCTATATGGATTGTGGAGGACTCTTTTTCCTTCAGGTTGTGTTGAAACATGCTCTGGAACACTGGGGAACTTGCTGAGAAAACTGCCTTATGAGCTCTCAATGTGCTTCCATCAGCTGTCATGATAGTTAGGTCAGCATGTATAGCCTCATCAAGCATACGAGAGAGGCAACGAAGAATGCTACTTTGAAATGCAATGGATTGAGAATTTCCATCAGATAGCCATACAGGACTAGTTTCTCCACCCTTAGTTCAAAAGAAAAAGGTCAAAGGTTAAGCAGCAAAAATCTGAAACTAGTTTGGAGGTCTGGGGATAACTCAGTCTATGGATAGTGCAATATGCGAAGCAAGTAACTCGAACCAACTTCATGGGTTGGTATCATCTGCAATAAAAATCACCATAGTTTATACTTATAAAGGAGTGCTAACAACAGACCTTCTAATACATTTCTTTTAATACACTATCTATTATTAATTAAAATTTATTAAAAATTACAAAGTAAAAAGTGATTTAATGAATGTGTTAAACAGTGTGTTGATAAACAGTTATATGGTTAGAGGAAAACTAGTATATTTCTCGAGAAAATATATAACCATTTAGCACATCAATATCATATAATAATAAAATAAAATCATGCATAGGAACTCACATTAGGAGGGCATATCTTTAGGTCTAGAAACTCAACATCAATGATATAGCGACCAACGAAAGTAGTATCCACAGGCCAGACAAAGTCGTCATGTGTCCTAAGCAGCTTTTCTTGAACTGCAGAATTACAAGCAAAAGGAAATGAAGTTGCTATCTGGGTCCACATTCCACTATATAATCATGAAACTGCTATAGCCTATAGGTAATTGCAATTTCAAACTTCTTTTTTTTGCCAATTTGTGTTGCAAAATGCAAATTGCAATATGCAATGATCCCTATTTCTTCTTGGCAAACAAAGAGGTGAAGACAAGGAAGACCTGTCATCGGGCTCAGAACTTCAGGTGTAAATGAAAAAAAAAAAGGCCTTATTGATCAAATAAACAGATTCGGAAATACGGGTTGACTCGAATTAAGGGGCAGGGCAGGATTGGCGTAAAATTTTCTGTAGATTTGTTAAATGTGTGAAAAAAATGCACAGTTAGGTTGAAACTTCTCAAATTTGTAAATCAATTAGTAACTATATTCTGCAGATCCTGCAACTTATGATAATTGGTAACCATAATTTTGAAGCCCCAAGTCAATGGTCTTGGCACTGATGTTAGTCTTCCTTACTGAACTAATCTGGCCCTCAAAATCATAATTTGTCGAATAACTTCAGCAATTTATCTTTCTTAAAAGTAACCAGAGGACTATTTACCCATTTACCACTAATTGTGACTCACCCTTCAATTTTTGGGATGCATTCCCCAATAGCAGTCAGCCAATGACACAACAGTGAATGAAAGTGATTTCCCTAATTTCATGCAATAGACAATCCTTCACCAATGACCAAACCACTCCCCCCCCCCCCCCCAACACACACAGGAAAAACACATAATTTGACTCTTTTTTTAAAAAAAAGGAATAGAACTTTACCACTGTGCTTAAAAAATGTTAATCCTTTTCTCCCATGTTTTACAAATAAAATGAACATAAACATATGAGCTACATAAAGAAAACAATATAAAAAGATGATAACAAATAACTAAGGTTTGATAAGAGGCAATTAATTAGTAAGAAAGAAGAAGGTTGATGCATAGTATAGTATTGTACGGTACCCACCAGGGGAAATATGAAAGCTGCGGGATGATCCGGCATTGGAGACTCGAAGAATGAATCGAGCAAAGGGTGGTTTATCCTTCAAAAACTGCGAAGGTTCTGGAAAAAGATGTATGTAGAGGTACCTATTCCTCACTATTGAAAAGTACCTGCTCAAGTTTTTTAAAGTGAATGGAGATCATTCAATTCAAATACACAAACACACACACACAGAGTACGCACCAGTTCCAGATTCCGACCTTGAAGGGGTCAGATTTTTTGTAGGAACAAAGTCCGAAGTTGTCGATTTTCCACTGGGCTAATCTGGCAAGCGTTTCCACCCTATCGCCCATGCCTTATGACATGACAAACACCAAACCTCTATAACGCAACGTTGGACTCTGTCAATCTGTATTCTGCATTTTGACTTCCCAACCTATCTCATTATAGAAAAAAAGTAAGAATATGCTTAGCAACCGTTTAACAATTTTAAATAGAAAGCTTTCATTATAAATTATAAAGAAGGATGTTGTTAAACAAGTGTTTTTTATGCTATTGATTAACAAATTAAAAACAAAAAATATTTATTTTGGAGATCACAAGAGAGTCTATAAATAGTCATGGATAATATAATTTTGCAAATTTCAATCAAACCTTTCTCCTTAACCATTATAAAACAAAAAGTAGTATTATTAATATATTTTTATTACAATTTTTAATGCAATCTTACTTTTACATAAACCATAAACCTTTTTTATTTTAAATTCCTTAATCAGTATCTTAATTAACGATACTAGTTAACAAGATCTAAAAGAAGTATGGAACACTTAATACATTTAATGAATTTTGATTAATATTCTAATAAAATAATTTTTAAGTGCTATCAAGTACATTATTATTATTATTCATTAATTTTCTATGAATTAAAAGAATATATAAATACAAAAATTAAAGTATTAAAGTTTGATCAAATATTTTATTTTATTTTATTTAAACAATAATAAAATATTTGATTTAATTAATAATTTTATTTCGTTATAATGAAATGGGAAATATTATTTTATAATTATATAATATTAATTTTATAATTATTATTAAGAGAGAATGGTTTTGAAATCATTCTTATTAGAGTAAATTATATTAATTATCCTTGAAATTTTGTGAAATTATATAAACACTTCCTGACTTTCTTAATCATTATAATAACTTTCCTTTGATGGAGGTGTACAAGGTAATATATTATAAGGGAGTTTTTATGTAATGTTTTTAAATATTGAGGGAGTTTTCAACCACCATCTAAAATTATTTGAATAATTTTTATAAAAAAATAAAATTATTGGAATAATTCAGATACTCTTATACCTCTTTTTTCTTATATTAAGCTACTCTATAAATCTCTTTCTTTCTCATTATATCTCTCATTTTCTCCCTCTCTCTTTCTTGATGAAATATATATACCGTAAAAGAGTGCCAAACAATTTTTCCTTTTTTGAATACTGAAAAGTAGATTAGATTTGTTCATGCTTGCTAAATATCATACGCGAATACTCCAGTTGGCCATCGAGAAAATTCAGTACATTTTTTTAACGCATTTTATTGTTTAATTAATTGTATATAAGTTTCATTAAATAATAAGTTTCATTAGATAAAGAATAAACTCAAAGTGTAAAACAAAACTTACGTAAAGTTTATTCAATAGAAAAAAAATATTAAAAATATATATTTTATAAGGAGTGCGTTGTATTTCTCTTCTTAACAACGTGATATATCGAATGAAAATTTGTGGATACTTACTTTGTAAGCAAGGTTAACGGCGTTTAAAGCATCTTTCTTTCTCTCTCTCTCTTTTTTTTTTTTCTTTATTAAAAGTGAAGACTAAAGCAGATAGCGCTGCCTTTTGAAAAGGCCAATATGCCCGAATGCACCTACCCCTATCAATTCAGTACACTTCTAGTTCTATGCCCAACAATTCGAGGGTTAATTTAATTTTAATACTATTTAAAGCATTATTTGAAGATTATTTGTGACTCTTTTTAGCTTTTACATTACCATTCTTGGTCTGCGTCAGTCAGATCTCAACTAATTGGACACGTGACCTTTGTCTAACTGCTAACGAGATGCCTTTGCTTGTATGCTTGTTTCACCTTTCCAATGTAAAAAAACTAAAGAGGTTGGAGCGATCAGAACTTAGCTCTTCTTTGATAAACTGAATTTATAATCTATAAATAAAAAATTATGGAGGAATTGCCATATTCCTCTATTATATCAGCCTTAATAAATTATGTAAACACTTTCTGATCAAGCATTTATCCAAATAACTTTTCATATTAAACTTTATAAATTACAACAATTGAGTTTATTTAACATTTTTTACTAAAATAAGCACATTTTCTTGTTTATTATTAACTAATTAAGGTCATAGAAGACCAATATTGTTTCATCAAATGCATGTGAAGGCATACATTCAGTCCCCATTTGAGTGATTTGCATTTGAATGTAAAATGCCTTGAGATAGCTAACTTCATATCTGTTTGAGAAATTTAATTCAGAACTGAAATTCGATTTCCTATGCGTTTTGTTGACTCGATCTACAATCCAGCAGAAGAGATGCAAATAATCAGTGCAAACATTTTAAGTTTCTCTGTCTCTCAATGCTATCTTCAGCTCCCTTTGGGCTGTTCGTTATTTTTGGTGTATTCTTGAACTTGTATTCAGCTTCGTAAATGTTTCCATATGACACGAATGTTCAGCTTCTTCAGTCTCACTGTGGCGCGTATTTCATTTGCGCTACGCGTACCCATAGTATGGTTTCCGATCCAAGATGTTTTGATTGGCAGCATTTCTCCCCAAACCCAGACAAACAGCATTGAGGTGACTTCACATTTCTAATTTATCACCCAATTCCTCTATTAACACGCTAAACACATCTTACACAATTCTTACATAGTTTTATTACTACATATCCTCAACAAACGAATCCATGATTTGCAAAACAAAAATTACAATTATTCCCGTTATCCAGGTGCATAAAGCAGAATAAAGGGATAATTCCCCAGCTCGAACCAAATCAATCTCATCACGGCATACTTACACATAAACATACAAATAAATAAATTTACAAATTCTATGACCTTAAGTTATGTATTATTTACAATGGACCAATTATATTCTGAGGCATCATAATAATTCAACCAGGTACAAAATAATCCATTTTCTCCACTGGAAGATTCAGAACAGATGTCTCCACCTGTACAAAAGGGCAAAAGTTTAAGGAGTATTCAGATTTCAGAAAGAAGTGTGATTAGAGCCACAATGCGAAACATTAAAACAAAGAATCTCTCCTTTTAAATAAATAGTTGTTAGCCTTTCCTGTGGTATTATCACTTGTGTTAAAAGTGTCAACATGCTCCTCAATAAACAAGAGATAAAAGTAATTTAAAAAATGAGAAACATGTATGACTAAGATTAGTGTCATCCAATGTCACCTAGATATATGCCAGTAACTAATGGATGCTCTTACAACATTTTGATTTTTTTAAACACGTTGGGCAACGTAACTTCAATTTTAGTAATTTCAAAACACAACGTACAAAATTGACCAAAATACTAAAGAGTTAATGGACTTTATATATATGACCTTTATCCCTTTATTAAAAATATAGCATAACCTAACCTATAATTTTGGGAATTTTTTTACTATACAACGTTCAAGACAATATTAGACAAAAACAAAAACCAAGATGTAATTTTATTGAAGCCAGGGGCCGATTAAAAAGTTAATTGCTCAATTTAGTTGCTGGAGCCTGAAGGCTAATAATGTGAGAAAATATGTACCTCTTCAAATGGAACAAAGACAAAGGGAGTCATGCCCCTCTTATGTGAGACAGCTGGTACATCTGGGTTGTGTGTTTCATCATCCTGCCATCCTTCAACAACTCCAAGAATGTCCTCCTCGGGTGCACTTGCCTCACTACTGTTTACACCACTAGTGACAAGTGAGATCAAATCCATCCGATTGTTAGCCCCTGTTGTTGTTCCCCTTAACCTATACCACACGTAGATCAACATAAGCATATTGCAAAAGGAAAGACCGATTCTTACTGACAGTAAAGATTAGTTTCAAAAAAATAAGAATAAAGAAAATTATAAAAGGATGCAAAATCCAACAAATTGCATACTTTCTCTTCTCTTTCTCTAAATGCAAGCTAATTTCACAGGATACAAAACTCTCATGTTTTTTTTTCCAACTTTTCACTCAAGAACTGTTCAGATCATGATCTTCATCCACTTTTAAGAGCCTAGAGCACATTTCAAAGTGATGTAACACAAAGATCAATTATAATTATATTAAGGTTTCATGGATTTATTCTAATTCCCATATGGTGCAATTAGGGTCAGGATTGATTATCTTACATGGGAAGGAATTCACCTATTGTAGAAGCATTAGACACTGATATCATTTTATAACCTTTTCTAGAATACAAATTTAACAAATCTAATTACTAAATCATGTGATATTATTTTGATGACTAATCATACCAAATTTTAGATAACTTGGACATTCATGAGTAAGTATCTCATAGTTAACATTTACTTATATTTTAAAAATATATTATATGCTAAAGTAAATTTGTAAGATGAATTATAAGCTAGCTTATATATTTTATGGAGTTTTGCAGGCTTAATATACTTAATGGGAACTTTTAATCCAATGGTTGAATTCATGAAATTCATTGTCGATAAAAAAAGTTAATAAATGGTGATATGACTTACTCTTGGAATTAGTAGATCCCCACTCACTTTAAATTACATTATCTCTTTCGTTTTATTTGTAGTGATCAAACACATTCTTTTTGCTTCTTGTTGATCCATGTAGCCAACCTTACCTAGTGGGATAAGGCTTTTGTTGTTGCCAGTGGTCACTGAACAACTAATATTCAGGCTAGTAGTCACTGAATTACAGTATCTGTGTATTGTATCTCAGTATTATTATATTCTTCTCGAATTTGACTCTTTGGAAGTGTTGTATCTCATGTTGTCGGGGTATTGTTCATTTATGGCAAGTTCTTATTTGGAAGGCTGCAACTTCTTAACCGCTGCAGTCTCCACTCCCGCTAATAGTTTAGCACACTCTTTGTTGTTACTGTGGGGTCCTGTGACATCTCTATGGTAACATTATTGGGGAGTGGGGACATTTGCCTAATTCTCCAACAAGATTGGAATTTTAATCTAATTCATATGCTTTGTGAAGGGAATCTGACTTCCTTGCTAAAACAAAGTTGAACTAACTCTAACTAGGTGTTCTCTGTTGCCTCTTTTCAAGTATCCTATTTTTCTGCAGGTAATATGTCAGTGAAGCTGGTTAGATTTACTTAAGATGTGAGCAATGAATTGGATGGTTAAGATGTTGGGCCTATTAGAACCCATATACAAAAATGTCCTTGGGAACTATTGTAATTTGCAATCAGTTATTGGCTTTAAATTCGGCCAAGACTAATGTGAACCTCTCAAGGTTTTAACCTTCTAAGCGACCTCTATTGATTATTCACTTACTGTTCTTCCGTTATTACTACAGATCCTTATCTTCATACTCAATACAAATGTCAAAGCATTGCAAAATGCCTCAGAAATAATACATGAATGTTAACCAACACAACGGTAGTTATTCTTAAAAAGAACTGTTCCACTGCTCAGGGCATTCTTTCCCAATAACAACTTATTCCATCCTTTTTCCACTCCCTTCACAAGCATAAACAATTATGCCTTTTTATTGAATAATCCATGCTGAAAAGGATTATCCTACTATTTCTAACTATTTATATTTTTGGCATGGATGAGTGGAGGGAGTTGTTTAATGAGGTATCCATTGGATATAGGTGAACTCCAATATCAAAACAATCTTTAACTTATTACAGTGAAAACATTTCTCTAAATTCAACATCCCATCCTCCACCGTTGAAGATAATTTTGACGAATATTTTATCTATTTTCTTACGTAGCAAGAGTGTAGTGGCACATCAAATCCCAACCTAACAAGATATGGAATGGAAAAGATTTGATTTCTGGTTCTTGATGTTAGCTTTACTACAAAACATGTTAATCAAGCAAACTCATCAAATACCTTAAACGTATCCTCAAAACAGTGGGTCGCATGCCTGGATACAAGACTGCAGCTTCAACCTGCAGTGATAGTATCAATTGCAAATGCCTCAACATCCTTGAAGAAATATAAATGTTATGCAATAAACTTCCTAGAAAGAGAATGTCTACTCAGATTTGCAAAAAATGAAGATTAAAGAGGATAAAAGGAGATGCAGATGTATCAGGAAAAACTCAACTACATAATTTGACAAAATAAGAATATAACCTTGTCATCTGACAATGTGTAGTGGCCACCAAAAACACAGTCTACTTTAGATGATCGGAAATTCATGCACTTTGCCACATCCTTGATCTTCTGAGATGAATTCTACACAACACAAAAATAACTTTTCATACAATCAGATAGAAGAAAGCATATATATAAAGTGGATTCAGACAGCACTGAATTATAACCTTGTAAAGGAATCGCCCAGATGGAAAAAATCTCAAGTATCGGAAATAGCAGACCTGCAGAATATAGATAAAATTTATATACAAAAATAAATATGTGAATGAGTGACAGACTAAACAAGATTTATGTACGACTTGCTGCTACAATACCGTTATTCATATACTGAAATTTGAGGATAAATATATATAAAACCCACATTCTTATACAATTTTAAATGGGCTCAGGGAATCTTCCTAGATGAACTGGTTTGTTGCCAAGAAAAAACAGAAGGAAAAAAAACACACAAAACAATGATTTCCCTTCTAAATTAAATTTTACAAGTGAAAAAGAGGTATCCAATAGCATCCTGTATATCCAGATTAAGCAAGCACCATTGCATACATAAAATAAATATGAAAAACACAAATACCAAGAGAGGGATGGGAATCAAATTTTACACTAAAACTCTCAAGTGCTGAGGATGAAATTAGAAAGACAAGAAAAGTCCAAAAGCATTCCACTATATCAAGGATAATACAATACACTCACCAGTCTTCTCCAACAATTATAATGATAAGGAGAATTCTCCTATTCAAATACTATAATACTATACAGCCATAGTACCAAGGAGAACTAGAGATAATACCCAAAAATCCACTGGTGTACACCTACACTCAGGTTTTCACACTCTCAAGAGGTTCTGACAAAAACATTCCAAGTTACAAATATATGATTTCATTTATGGGAATTATCATATCTCAACCACCAATAGAAGTTGTATGAACAAGAAGCATATCATTCTTCAATTCTTAACACTTAATGGACAACAAGAAGCGCTAGCAGCTATCCAATTAGTTACTGAGGCTACATGGACTTAAAAAAGCACATTGCAGGCTTATAGACTTATACTTTCATTTCAAGTATAGTGCAGTTAAAATTTTACAGAATCCAGTACACACACATGAAAATGCTAGGCTCTAATATTGTTTAGGATTTATAAATTGACATACAAATTTACAGTGTGAAGCACTAAGTGTTTCTAACTTAAAAAAATACTTGACATTATAAACTGATGTAGCTATATTTCTAAGTAAGGACTAAGGAACACTAAGGGCTGTTTGGTTTGTATTCAGTCTTCATTTTTAGTTGATAATTTTTCATTTATAATGACAAAAATATCATCTTGTGTTCTTTTTTTTTCTTGTCTTCAAGTTTTAGTGAAAGAACTTGAAAACAGAATTCGGAATGGAAACACAGTAACAATATTGTAGTTATTAATGAAGATGTATGAACTAAAAATGAAATCAGAAAACAAAGCAAATACCTTCTGAAAGTTCCATTTTCTTTTATGACTATGCACACTACTACAAGCATTTTATTCCCAAAACATGATATTGAAAATAGTTGTAACGAGTTAATCACAAGCCACATAACGACATGATAACAAAGATTAACAAAAGCAAAAAAGAATGTCTATTTCCTAGCAATACAAGTAGATATTGATGCATACCACATGTACGGGATTAGTGATTTTCCACTCAGCAACTCCAGCTCGAATGTAAGTATTTCTACTCACATAAAGACCTGAGATATGGGAGCATTGTAAGACAAAAGACCTAGCTAAAAGCATAACATAAAAGGAATAGGAAAATCATGTTTGAAGTTCATTTTCCTATTTTTCTTGTTTTCTTTTTTGACCTTTTGCAGTGAAGGTATCCATTAGCTAGGAATGTGGCCAGACTACTCTTTATAAGGTTTGAGCAATCCTCCTCCCTTAAGCTAGCTTTTGGGGGTCCAGTCCTTTTCTAATAAAGAAACATAGTCTATCAAGTCTTAATGTTGTGCTACTAGCAAATATCTGGTCCTGTAAACTTCGTGCTCCAAATGTCCAGTCTTGGGCATACATGTAGTGTGTTGAGATGTCTCACGTTGATTTGGAAAAAGGAATACGGCCAAAATACTCCTTATAAGGCTAGGGCAATCTTTCCCTTTAAGATATCTTTTAGGGCTGAGTTAGGCTCAATCCATTTCTAATAATGAGAATCCCACCTTTAAATATGATACATTTCCATACAGCATTTGTTCAAAGCAGAATAAAAAAATTCAACCATCACGCAGCAACCCAGCATTACCAAGCAATATGAGGAGCAGGAAATAAAGTTATGCAACAAGAGATGGTTGCTCTTAGTCTCTTACCATCAGTCCGCAACCTTGGTCGTAACAGCCACATTTTCCGCCATGAGCCATCATATTTTGATTGAAGTATCTTATAGTTTTCTACAATTCCAAATAGCTTCATAGAAGAGACTCCATAATTAGAAATGCAATTTATATGCAATAGAAGTTCCATATTCAAAACCTTTTATTGAGTTTACCTGCCAAGCCTTCAAGCACGCATTGCGCCAAAATACAGGGTTACGAATTGTGTACTTCCATTTTCGACAAACACAAGATGCCTTCCCCAAATCATATGGAGTCATTCGAGCAAAAACCTATCAAATATATTTAAGTAAATCTTTCATAGTTTGTTCTTGTATACAATAATAGACCTTTTAGCATATGAATTTCCATGCATATAATTTGTTCAAAAATCAGAGAAAAGGACTTGAAGAGAGGTTCATAGAGGTTTCAAACAAGTGAAAGATTTAGGTCATTGGTATTCTGGTTCTTATTTTAAGAACAGTGCCTGAGCTCAAAACTGTAGGACCAATGACAAGGGAAAATCTAAACTATCATGTTATTTTACAAAAGTGGTATTGTGTGTGTGTGTGTGTGTGAGAGAGAGAGAGAGAGGGAGAGAGAGACGATTTCAATAATGTAAAAAAAAAGCCTCATAAGTTTCCAGCATGGCAAGAAAACATTTGTTAACACATTCTAAACTAATTTCATAAACATGACCAAACTGTCCCACATCAGATACTTAGACCACACATACCATCAGCACATAGTAACTAGTCCCATTGTCACTCCCACACAATATACTTCCACCATAAAAAAATAGACATTAAGTCAATGATCAAAATGTATAACTTGATGATATGAAACACCTCAAAAAGAAGCTCATCAGGTAAGGAACGATGTATAAGTGCAGGATCCACGTAAGGCCTCCTACTTGCACTCCCAACAGGCGCAACAGGTCTCACGTTAACTCCATAAAGATCTGAAACAAAACGCATAGCAACAACGACAAGTGAATTCGGCCACCCAGCCATACAGAAAAAATGATTCAACACTACAGTATATAAATTGGAATGTGACACATACCGAGCCATGGCCTCCTCGTAACAAAGTAGCTAACAGTCTTCAGCCTCAAAACTGACTCGAGTTCAGAAGAAACCGCTAACGCAAAATCTGTAAAAGAACGAATACACGCATAAATACTCCAGTTTGATCACTCGTTCATAGAAAATCAATTTACAAAACAGGAAATGAACTCAATTGCATATTCGGCTGAATCACACATCTTTAATTTTTTTTTTTCATTGGTCAAAATTTCTAAAACACATACCAAAATCAAGAAAGTTGATGACAATTAATGGATACTCAAAACCAAAAATGATGAATTGGAATAATTAATCGTGTGGGAAGAGATATGTCCAATTCAAATTCAAAATCTATCTAGAGAGTCGAAGAAGAAGAAAGCGAAAGTGCGGAGTAAAATTGACGTGTACCTGAACCAGAAGCCATGGGGGAATGCAGCAACAGAGTTAGGTTCCTTCACGAATTTCTCAGACAAATTGAGAAGAACGACGGAAAAAAGGGGATTGAGTTCGCAACAATTGCAGAACAGAAAACCTCAAAACGCTGTCGTATCAACGTAGGCCATGTACGTACGGTACGCGCCCCAATACTGTGGCGGGTCCTTTTATTGAGATTGAGAAGCCTGACCCTGACATCCAACTCTCTCCATGGTTGTTATCCATAGAAATTGTTACCATTTTTATTTTATGACCAAATAAATATAGTTCACGGATTGTGTCTAGATACATCCAAGAGTGATTGGACAGGTTTTAAAAAAAATGTTTTTCAATAATAAGTACTGTATAATTTTTTTTATAAATACTATGATTTGAATATTTCTAAAATAATTTCTAAAAATGTTGAATTTTAAAAAACTTACTTGTATCAAATAATGCCAAATCTAAGTTTTAAAATAATTATTATAAAATTTAATAAATTATAATATAATTATAATTATAAATTTGATTAGATGTATGCAAAAGTTAAATTTATGTTAAAATATAGGAAATTAGGCTGTGTTTGTGCATTTCAAGTGCAATAAAAAATTACAGTGTCTATTTTTTTTTTTTTGTTGATATAGGAGGTGTTTTCATGGATTTACTTTGTATCATGTTTATACTGCTGTATTAAATGATCTAGGCCGTTGGTTGTATTAAATGATTCAGGCTGTTTGTTTTCTATTCATATAATGTACACAACTTTGGTTGTTAGTTGGACTGATTTTATGACTTTCTATGAATTAACAGTTTTTTATTCCTCTAACCCTGTTCTTGACCCAATGCGAAGGTTATACATTTCATGACTTGTTTAGAAACAATCAATTTGTGGGATGATTGGAATATCACAAGGAACTATAACAAATTTGGATATTTAGAATTACTAAAATATGATCGGATCACATTATATATTTTTGGATTTGTGATTTTTAGCGACTATTTGACATTGAGTTTATTGAAATCTGAAAATCTTTTGTGATGAACTGGAAAATTTTCTTTGAATTTGAAAAAAAATTGAAATCCATTTATTTCTTACAGAGATGACTTGTTTTGGTTTTGGCGCATTTCATGTAACAGGATTCAGGAGTTTAGAGTATAACATGATCTCTGTGTGGATTCCGCAAAGCTTGAAATTTTATGTTCCAAAACAAAAAATTAGAGATCTACTAATAAAACACGAGTTCGTGGGGAAGTTTGTGGGAGTCATGTCGCGACACGTGTGGCTTTGAGGCAGCTGCTTCAACTGCATCTTTTCTCTCTCTAAAATTAGAGAACAATAAAACACGACTTCGTATGTCCTATGTTGATGATGATCAATAGCATGAATTACGTGTGGATTATAACTTGGACAAGCCTAGTTTGCTTTAGACTTTGTTTAGTTTGGGTTGTGTTTGTACTTTGTAGCCCTGCTTTATTCATCTTTTTGGGCTTGAGCCTTCGAGTTTTGGGCTATTGCTATATCCACTCGCCTTTATTATTAATACACTTCTCTTCCTATTTTCTTGATTTTTTCTCTCTCTAAATTACCCTTGAAGGTACACTCCCCCTCCTCTCTTTATCCCTTGAGTACATACATCTTTTTTTCAAGAAAAACCTAAGCTGCTAAAGAAAACACAAATTGTTCAATTGTTTTTGCAATGTAATCGATGCTCCACTTTGTTCATGCCAATGTGGGATGCATAACATAACCAACCCTTTCTACCTCAAAGACAATCCACACGAATATGGCATACAATCTATCCTGCTAAGAAGAACAAATGGTGATGTTTTTGGTTTTTGAAAACTACTATGTACGGTTGATTAGTTACACCAACTACATAATACGAGTAGCGGATGCCACTGTTGGTGCACACATTACTCATCCCTTCCTCGTTAGACATAGTCAAATTCATTTGTGAAGAATCATACAATGTGTATTAGTATTGGTTCCAATGTACATTATTTGTGCCGAAGTTGGAGATGAAGATCAGAGAGGAAAACGAAAAAGGAGAAGGAGACACGAGGTTAAAGGCACAGCGATGCAGGAAAAAAAAGTAAAAAAGAAAGGGAGAAGGCAACAAAAACTGAGAACAAATTGATGTAGAGAGTGAGCCTCACTGGTGCGATGCCATAGCCAATCACTCTAAGTGGAGTTTGGGATTTGCTAATTGTTATACGAATCAATGTTTTAGCCTTTTAGGTCTAATGCGTTTGGTCATTGGCTTGTTGGTTCGTCTGGGAGGGTGTGCACGTTTTTTTAAGAGGGATAGTGGGACAGAGAGAGTGTATCCAAGGGAGATGAAGGGAGTATGTTTAATTACGGTTACGAGGATAATTTAGGGGGAAAATAAAAAGGAGGTGTAAATAGCAACTCCCATCTTTTTTTTACCATAAAACATCTGCCAAAAAATGGAGCCCAAAAATAAGCATAGGCAAAAGGAAAGCTAAAGCCGGAGGTGTGAAATTAAAATGCTATAAATGCCAGCGTGAGGTTGATGATGCAATCGTAAAATCAAGATCAGTTTATCTTATGGCTGAAAAATAATTATGGGCAGAATTTCTTATAATGTTAGTGTACTTACCTTTGGAAGCCACTAAGACAAAGAAATCAATGATTAAAGATTGGGATAAGCTATCATTTTCTTGGTGGAAGGCTTTATTATGTAGAAGTTTGAGAGAAGCAAGGTTAATGGGTGCTTAGATGGTGCCATGGTGGGAGACTTCGTTTTGCGAAAGTTTGGACAAAACTCATTCAATTAATATCCGTCCCCCATTTGTGTTTATGAGACACGCCTAAATGAGAACATGGTAGGAACAAGTAGAGAAGCCAAAATGGATGACAATTGACAAGTTTAGAACACAACATTTTATCCTAGCTAAGAAGGACTATATTTTCGACCCACCCTTCATCATACAGGTTTTTTTTTCCCTTCTATTTTTTTAGTTATACCAAATCCAATTATCTCTCGTTAATCCAAATTCAAACTATTATAGATTGCTCATTGCTGATAGGGAAAAAAACTATGATAGATTGAATTTGATTGGACCAAAACCGATTCGACGATAAATCCATTTATATATCTCTCATATCCCTATATATATAAAAGTCTAAATTTATATGTTTTCTCATGCTTTCACTCTCCTCACTCTCCCTCGTATGTTGCAGCCAAAATCCACAATTTAGGTGATATATATATATATATATATATATGTGTGTGTGAATTATAAATTTTAATTGCATAAAATATAGGCTAAAATATTAGTTTAAAAATTAAAATAATTGAATCGGATATTTTTCTCTTTAAAACCAATTCAATTCAATCCACAAACATGTCTATCATATTACATATAAAAAGTACAATTTTATAAAGAAATAACGATTTTTGTGTTTTGATTGAATAGCTAACCCAACTCCTTATTATTTGAAATTAAACCTCCATTTTAATTCACATCTCATTTAAATCCACCATCAACCTTAAATTGTGTTCATTATTCTTTAATGACAAACTTTCATTCATTTTTATTTGCTGCTTAGATTCTGTTAATCTAACAATTTTTATTTTCCATCTTAATATCATTTTTCATGCTCTCACTTTGTCATGCTTTTGGGTGTTGTTAGTAAAACTTCTTTGCATGGAAAAAGGGTTAAGTGAAACAGGCCAGGGTAGGAAAGGGGGGTCGTCTTTTTCTGGGAAAGTTGAGAAAGGAATCCAAGAAAGTTGAAAATTTTCCAGACGTAAATGTATGAAACTAATTATATATAGTGAGAATCAGAAAAGAAAAGATTTTGCTAATTAAATTGAATGATACGAGAATGACAAAAGATGGTATGAAAGGAACATATAATGAACGCCTAAGTTACATGTCTTCCATCCAAAACTAGCCAACATCTCCAACCACTGACTAGTCATCTTATTAACTGTTCGGTGACTTATATAACCTTTTGCAAAAACATGACACATGAAAGCAACGTATCGAACAGTTGAAGCTTCGATGGCCATGCGCAATACATCATTTGCACTATAAAAAATCAAGCGAAGCATCTACATTCCTAATTAGATTATGCTTTGAGTAGTTTTATATCATTACTTGAAACATTATCTAATTTAAATTTAGAATATTAGTGATAATTATAATTTTAAAAAAATATGATTTAATTTAAACTAAAAGTTTCTAGATAATAACATATTTATAACAATAGTTTAAAGTCGAAAAAACTATAAAATCTTTAAAAACAAACTAATTATACTCTGTATGTTCTATATAAAGATCAGACAACTGTAAATTTTTTCTCTTAAAATTTCCTTCTACTTATGAGGAAAAATATAATTTATTTAGATATTATTACGCCAAAACCCTTCCAATGATATTTTATATATACATAAATTATACATCAAATATAACATTATAAATAAGGATGAAAGTAGATTAAATTGTTCATTGTGAGCATATGGTCTGTCTAGTTTAAAGTCTGACTTGGTTAACAAAAAGTTTAGACTCCAAATTATTTAAAAAAATCTTTTTAGTTAAGTACGTCAGATGTTAAGCTTCTAAAAACACTTATTAAACCTTATGAGTTAGCTTGTTTAGCAATAGTGTTATTTTTAACAAAAAAATATTATTACTATTAATATGATATATAATATTATAATTAATTTAATAAAATTATAAAAGTATCATAATCGTTTATTGTTGTTTTTGGATGGCATTTGTGTCTAAATTTTATGAGCACGAGACTGGTTACAGGAAACATACTCTTGCTCAACATTAAGACGTGAACACATTTACAGTTTATTGTTGTTTTGTTTGGAATTGTTGCATCATTGCATGAGTATTCTATGTCTCGACACATATGTGAAGGGGTGGCTTATCAATTATCATCAAAACTGTGTTGGGGGGTTTATAAAAAACTATAATATGGTAGTATGTTTTTAAAAAAGCTAATGGACTTAAATCAGACTTATAAGATAGGATTATAAAGTACATCGGGTCAAGTTTAAGTAACATTCGGCTCGATTCAACCCATTTTCATCCCGAATTTATAAACATAAAAGATTCAACTTCAAGGTAGTGTAACGAATCAGAAAAATTCAATGTCTTTAATTTCTACTTAATACAATGACCAGACCTTTTATATTTATGTGGTTTCTGCATAATAATACTATATTTATATATATGAATAAAGAACTATATTCTTGTGCATTAATGAAATTGATTGGCTGAACAGTGAATCAATTTGTTTACGTTCCTATTTTATATATCTATATTTCGATATCCCACTCCTAATAATAGTAATTTCAATTTGTTTTTGAAGTTTTTATCTACAGCAGACTTGGGCTTTTTGGCGAAACGGATATTAAAAAAAAAAAAAACAAGTGTAATAAAAAAGTTATGGAGAAGACAGCATTTGAGATCACATCTCCTCATGATATTTTGTCTTTTTGCGGGAGGCATTATTTTAAATCACTGGTCACGATAATTTATTGGCATTAGAAGTGGTATGTCATATAGCATTTCTTGTAAGACAAAATATCACAAGAAAATGTCATCTCAAATAATGTTTCTTTCTATCTACTTGACAAAAATAATCACTGCAAATTGATTAATAGTTTATTTTTTACATTTTTTAAGACATGTTTAATAAAGAAAAAACACAAACTTGGGTTAAGCAACCATTTAAAAAAAGAAAGGTCACATCTATACAAATAACTTTAGAGTCAGAAGATACACGTACAATTAAATCTTTGTTCAATATCTCAAACTATTTTAGATAAGAGTAAAAAAAAACTATTTTTGGATAAAAAGACACACAATATTCCTGTTAATCAGAAAATGGAAGGAAAATATATATATATATACATATATATCAATATCATCAACATCAATAGTATTTTTTATTTAAATTAATTGGAATCAGTAGTAGATAAACCTAATGATAGATACGAGAAAGTGAAAGAATAAAAAAAGGAAAGAAGAAGGAAAAAAAAAAGAACTCGTATATAATATAGAGATAATAACAGATTTAACCATTCATCAAACTTATAATTTTTTTTATTTCGTCCTAAGACACATCTTACATCAATTTATATCTCATTTCATAAATTTTATTTAATTATCCCTTTCCATATAAGTTTAGATCTAATTCTACCTCTCTTTATGTTAAATTCTTAGTAACAGAACTTCCATAAATAATCTCAATCTATAATCTTTTAGTATGAATTTGAAATTTTTTTAGGATAATCTTGTACAAAAATTAACACGAGGGAACAGTGAAATAGCGTCCAAGTCATGATGGTCACTTACAGTAGTTAGTAGTCATTTTCCTGCATGTCATGTTCTTATCTTAAATGCCGTCGCTAGTGGACTATCATTAATAGCTTTGTGCCATCACGTGAGGTAATTGATCTTTACAATCTAATTTTCAAAATATTTTATTATGTAAAAGTATTCTAATTTTAATTAAATTTAAAGTGATTATTGCTTAAATTTTCTATTTAAAAAATATGGTTACTTTCATTGTAAAGTTCTTCATTCAAAACAAAAGTTATAGTTTATTTTTTTTAATTTATCAAATGTATATATAAAGATAAATTTATTTCTAATTAAACAAAATTGCCTTGCAATAAACTAACTATTTGAAAAACTTAAGTTGTTTAACTAGAGACACAAATAATAATAATAATAATAATAATAATAATTACCAACAAATTATTGATGCGAATAATATTGGACTTGATCCTCTCAAATATTATATTTGAACATAGTAGATAAG